>CATIWM010636093.1:0-16063 GCA_949671775.1 Mallotus repandus
TTCGTCAATTTATTCTTTATATCTCAATTATAATGGTACATAGGAATAGTAGATGAGTTACAGATAATTTTTTTATTATACAATGAGAAAAAGAGAAGGAAGAGGAAATTCAATAGTGGTTTTTTTCTATGTCCGTAAAAACTTGATCATTTAGACTAAAGCAATGCGAGCACACATGATCCTTTTGGATCATTGAAAGCAATAAATATTAATTAACATATAGTCTTATATGATTTCTATCAGCCAAATTCAAATTTTACTATCTCATTAAAAAAAAATCAACTTTTATTATCAGCATTTATAAGGAGATAATTTTCTTATAATTTACATTGGCTGAGAATGGATTATATTTTTAAAATTTTTTAGAAATTAGACTAGTCAAATAGTTGCACTTAAAATTAAACGGTATAAACTGCACTTTTTTTTAAGGACATGGGGCTCTTCTCGTCTGTGCCAACTGCTAGGTAATCATGATAGTTTTTCTTTTTCCTTTTAAAAATCTGATCCGTATGTGTCCATATGGTTGTTGCGTCAATGTATAGCATGTGAAGACTACATCACCAATTTTATAGTCCTCTTTACATTTTTCTAGAAAATTATTACTTTAATTAACTAATTTATAAGGAGAAGCTAACTTGATTTTAAATTCTTAGTTACCAAAATCAATTTTACTTTTGTTACTTGCAAGTTGTTTGACAACTTAGCATTAGTTGTCATAAGTTGTTTTTAAGTTGGTTTTGACAACTTATTATATTTAGTCTTTAAGAAGGTGTAAGTAAGGAGGTGTAAGTAGGGAGGTGTAAGTATGGAGGTGTAAGTGAGGAGGTGGGAATAGTACCTAACCCTCACCTATGAATACATCCATCCTCATTTGTATGGTATGTGTGTGTCCATAAGAAAAAGAGAGTGTATGGAAATGAAAAAGTAGTGGTGCATGTGAGTAGTGTGTACAATTTTTTTTGTATTAAGAGTTTCCTTATTTATAATAAAAATAAATTTATTATAAATCAAAATCCTCCAAATATTCTACATCCAGTACTCGCAATATTCTGTGGGTTGACACCATTTACTTTATGCTTATCTACTACATTGTCATTTGAAATACTAGACTGTGAGCTCAAGTCATTTTTACCATTCAAATTTAATGGGTTGTTACTAGTAGCACCTTCTTCCATGCAGGTAGAGTTAGTTGAGTTACCTTCAATTTTTTCTCCGTCCTGGGTCTTATTTTCATCATCCTTTTCCTCTTCCAACTGAGAAATCATGTCTTCTATGACACTAAATACGCTATTAACAGCCACTTGGGTGTAATCATCCATCCCTGTCAAGGCATCTAATGCCTCAGAAACACTGAATGAAGGGGGATTAGAATCAGATACAGTTGGTACAGTAGGTTTATTTTGATCTGGAATAGATGGCATTGTATTACTCTCCATCTTATGATCATCACTGCCTTCCCCTTTCCTTGGGTTGGGAGTCGGTAGAGGACTCTGCATGTGAAGGCGTTACATCAGCTGTATTGCATTATACAGTCCTACTGTGATCACTTAAAGAATTCTATGTCTTCTCTTCATTTTTATGAGCATTACTCTCCTATTTTATTTCCATTTGAGGTGTCCCACCATCCTCGTCAATAATTTCCCGTTTAGTGCCTTCTGCCTTTTCAGTACAGCTTACATTTGGCTTAGAACTCTTTTCCAATTCCTTTTCACCACTACTAGATTCTGGAGCTTTTTCTTTTCCAACCTCATCACTTTCAAAATTATTTCCTAAACCGCTTGTGCCCTTGCTACTAGAACCACAAGTATCACATTGTTGATTGCTCATTGTCTGATGCTGACCTGACTCACTAGATTTATTCAAATTTTCAAGAGAACGAGGCTGTGAGTCCAACATTGTGACAGATTTCTCAGACCCAGGTTGATCATTCCTATGTTAATATTTGAATATAAACGGATGGAATTTCAGAAATAAGAAATGGGAAATATTGCTTCAGCATACATTTCGTTCATTAACCCATTGTGCTTATATAGCACTTACAAAAGGTACGTCAGCATGGTCATTTCACATATTAAAAATAACATTACAGCTCTTTTGAATAGACAACACTACTTTAAAGTTTACTAACCATACTTCTAGCTTACTAGCTTACATAAATATCATTATATTTATAGTCCAAAAGTTAAAGCAAAATGATTACAGCCATACTCTGTGGAGTATCTTAACAAAATCTCAGCAGCCATCACTCCTCCTTGAGATTTGTTAGGATCAAAAACTCAGATTCATCAGCTGATAACAGCAGAAGTACAACAACGATGACAAGGAAAAGAAAAGAAAGAACATAAGCACTAAGTCTTAAAGAAAAATATAACTTGAAGTGAATAATAACACACTTTCCTTCATTTGATTATAACATATACATCAGTTATAAGTAGTAGAGTGAATCATTACATTCAAACATAGCCCATACTAACAACCACCTAAATACATGATCTGATTGTCTTTTAAGAGACAAATTTCCAAAAATAAGGAACTAACATTTGACTAGCTTGACTAGTTACAAAACAACATGATTAAGCTATTTAGTTCCATTTTAACCATATACAAAAAATAACCAAACAAGAATCAAACAAATAACTTCAAGTAGCCATTACAGGTATTGTTCACGCTACTGTTCATACTGGTGCAAAAATCCACAGTTTCATTACTCTTGCATCTCTAAGTAAAATCTCACAACTCTTAACACTCCTCCTTGAGATTTTGCTTGGACATCCCAAGTTTCAACTTCAGGAACTCCAACCTTGTTCTTGGTAAGGCCTTCGTAATCAAATCAGCAAGTTACAACTCTGACGAATAATGCAACACCTTAACCTCTTCATTTCTTTCAACCTCCTTAATCGAATGATACTTCACATTTATGTGCTTATTTCTCCCATGTTGCATAGGATTTTTTGCTATGGCAATAACAAATTGATTGTCACAAAAAAGTTCATTTGGTAAACTTTGTTTCATTCCAATATCAGCTAGCATTTTTCTTTGCCAAATAGCTTGATTTACAACAACTGATATTGACACATATTCAACCTCAGCAGTTAATTATGCCACCACTTCTTGCTTCTTAGAGTTCCAGCAAATTGCCCTTGTACCAAGGGAGAAAACATAACCAGAAGTGCTTTTTGAATCATCAACACTAACAGCAAAGTCACTATCTGCATAGGCAATTAGATTAACTTTACCAACTCTTGAATACCAAATGCCTTCATCAAAAGTGCCTCTTACATAGTTCAGCACTTTTTTTGGCTATTTTGAGATGTGTGTGGCTTGGTGAGCTCATAAACCTGGACAAAAAACTAGCAGAGAACATTAAATCTGGCCTCATTGCTATCAAATAAAGCAAGCTTCCCACCAAGCTCTTGTAAATTAATGGATCTTCAAGCTTTTCTCCATTATTTTTTGACACGTTTTCATTCTGACTCAGAAGAGTAGTTACCTCCTTGCAAGACTATAGCTTATGTTTCTTCAATATGTCCAAGGCATATTTTCTTTATGAAATGAAGATACCTTTGCTACACTGATAAATTTCCATGCCAAGAAAACAGTTCATCAAGCCCAAATTAGACATTTCAAATTCATCTTCCATCTCCTTCTTGAATTTAGCAATCGGTAGCTCATTTTCACTAGTAACTAAGATATTATTAACATACAATAAGACTATCAGCTGGACTTTATCATTTTCTTGCTTCAAGTATAATGTGGCTTCACTTTCACTCCTTCTGAAACCATGATATAAAAGATGAGAATCAATTCTGCTATACCAGGCTCTAGGTGCCTGTTTTAACCTATAAAGAGCCTTGATTAACTTGTAAACCTTGTGTTCTTGTCCAGTAACTTCAAACCCTTCAGGTTGCATCATAAATATGTCTTCTTGCAATCTACCATTTAGGAATGCTGACTTTACATCCAGGTGAAACACTTTCCAACCAAGCTGAGCAGCCATAGCAAGAAGCAATTTGATGGTATCATGCCTTGCAATTGGAGCAAATGTGTCTTTATAATCAATTCCAGCCACGTATGCATATCCCTTCACTACTAGCCTCGCTTTATGCTTAAAAAAAGAACCATCTGGATTAAACTTGGTTCTATACACCCATTTTATTCTAATAGCCTTCTTTTTTTTTTGGCAAATCAATTTCAACTGTTATAGCCTTCATTGCTAATAGCCTTCATTGCTTTTGATCATATCAATTTCAACTATTATAGCATCCACGCATTCAGGTAACTTTGCTGCATCATTAAAACATGTAGGTTCAATATACACACGACTACACCTCTTATAAACATCAGATAAAGGCTTTGTCTTTAACACGACATCATCAGCAATACCATGCACATGAAACTCTTCATTTAAGTTATGACTTGAGGAAGGAATATTAGATAGAGATGCATTTGATTGATCAAGCTTCAATATTCTTTTTAAATCCCAGTCCCATTGAGAAGACTCATTGATGAATACATCTCTACTCACAAGAATCTGCATCTTGTCAAGACAAAGCACCCTATACCTTTTTGATTCAGCACCATAGATAATTAAAATACCAAGTTATGCTTTCTCATCAAGCTTTCCTCTTTTCTCTGTTGGTACATGATTGTAAACTAAAGAGCCAAACACTCTCAAGTTCTTCACAAATGGTATGAAACCATGCCAAGGTTCGAATGGAGTTTTGCTTTTAACAACTCTAGTTGGCAACCTATTAAGTAAATATACAATAGTGTTTACAGCTTCAGCCCATAAGAACTTGGGTAAGCTCTTCTCATGCAACAAACACCTGGCCATCTCCATTATAGTTTGATTTTTTCTTTTAGCCACACCGTTTTGCTATGGTGAATAGGGAGTGGTTAGTTGGTGGACAATACTAGATTCAAAAAAAAATAACTTAAAGGCTCCAGAGGTATATTCACTTTCATTATCTATTTTCAACACTTTGAGTTTGAATCCACTTTGAGTTTCAACTAGAGCTTTGAACTCTTTGAACACAGAAAAAACTTGTGATTTCTCTTTAAGAAAATAAACCCATGTTATTCTGCTAAAATCATCAATGAAAAAGAGAAAATATAAATTTTTACTTAAGGAAGCTATCCTCATTGGTCCACATATATCTGAGTGGATCAATTCTAGCTTTTCAGAGGCTCTCCTTGATGCATTTGAGGGAAATGGAACCCTATGCATCTTGCCGACACCCTTCGTAACTTTCTTTACACACTACAATCTTGGACATATCATTAACCAAAACCAGTTGAATACAACAACTTCAAAGAATGAAAGTTAAAGTGTCCAAATCTTTTGTGCCATTTTAAGCTTTCATCAACAATTGCACTATATGCATATCCTCCTACTGAATCAAAGTTCAAGTGAAAGCCATTCCCATATACTTTAACTTTAGCAAATTCACAACCATCACAACAATAATAAGACAGAATTCTCCTTTAAATAGAATAATATAACCATGCCTAAGTAGTTGAACAACACTTAGCAAGTTCTTATCTAAGTTAGGAATATAAAGCACCTCAGTAATAAGTTTTGTACCTATGCTGGATTCAATTTTAACCAAGCCCCTTCCTTGTGCATTCACAATATGGCCATTTCCAAGCTTCACTTTAGGTCGATCAATTCTGTCAAGAGAAGTAAAGAGTTCCAAGTGCTTCGTTATATGGCTTGTACAACCACTATCAATTAGCCATGTATGTAACTCAAGAACATCTGTTGTTTATGACATCATGAATGCATGCTCTCTGTATACTTTGCTTTCTTTAGTTACATTTGCTAGTTGTTGAGGCTACTGCTATTGTGGTAGCTTTTTCTTATTGCAATTTCTAGCTATATGACCATAATTTTTACAAAAATGGCACTAAACTGATGGCTTATTCTTGCTCTAACAGTATTTCTCTATGTGATTGGTCTTCTTACAAATCAAGCAAGGAGGAAATCTGCCTTTTTATGGGGCTAGTACACTCTCAGAATAATTTTTATTTGATCTGTCAGCAGTTGGCTTCCATTCAAGCTTATTCTCATGTTTCCTCTATTTTTGACCCACTTGAAATGCACCTTCAGTAGCTTTATCAGTCCTTAAGAACACCCTTTGTTCTTGAACTTACAATTTACTGATGAGTTCAACAATCTTCAACTTCTGTAAGTCACATGATTCCTTAATAGCAGCAATCTTAGATTCAAAACTTTTATGAAACTGACACAATTATCTTTTCAACAACTTGTTGATCAGTCAGAGCCTCTCCAAGTAGCCTTCTTTGATTGACTACATCAATTATTCTACTAGAGTAGTCTTTGATGGTTTCATTTTCATCAACTCAAATTCCCTCTTCAATGTCAACAACTTGATGACCTTGGTTCTGTCACTTCCCTCAAACTCCTCCTTAAGCTTATCACATATTTGCTTGGGAGTTTCCAGATCCATTATCTTTGTGAAAATATGATCTACTAGCCCAATATGCAGACATGAAATAGCTTTTTCCTTTTTGAGCTTCTCCTCCTCATGTGCTTTGATTTGTGCTAAGGTTGGATTAATAGCTAATGCAGGTGGCTCTTCATCAGAGACTACTGTTTTCCAAAGACCCAGTGACCTGAGGTGAAACCTCATTTTTACTACACAAATATGAAAAAGATCGCCATTGAAAATAGGAATTGGAGGAGCTGAACCAGTTAAAGAAGACATGGCTTGAAATAAAACAATTCACTTCCAACTCTTAGGTGTTTGACACTCAATCTCACCAGTGTTTAACACTCAACTCACTCAAGTGCTTAGAATATAACTCACTCTTGCTTAGTACCCTCACAGCCCTGAAGGAAAATTAGCTCTGATACCACTGTTGCGATAAAAAATTCAACTTCATCAGCTGATAACAATAGAAGCATAACAATGATGACAAGGAAAAGAAAAACAAGAACAGAGGCACTAAGTCTTAAAGAAAAATATAACTTAAAGTGAATAATAACAAAGTTTCCTTCATTTGATTATAACATATGTATCAGTTACAAGTAGTAGAGTGAATCATTACATTCAAATATAGCCCATACTAACTGCCACCTAAATACATGATCAAGTTGTCTTTTAAGAGACAAATTCCCAAAAATAAGGAACTAACATTTGACTAACTTGACTAGTTACAAAACAACATGATTCAACTATTTAGTTCCATTTTAACCATATAGAAAAAATAACAAAACAAAAATCAAACATTTAACTTCAAGTAGCCATTACAGGTAATGTTCACACTACTGTTCATATTGCTGCAAAAATCCACTGTTTCATTGCTCTTGCATCTTTAAGTAAAATCTCACAAGTCTTAATAAGATTTTATTTAGAGACTCCATGCTTTGCCCTTAAGAACTCAAACTTTACATTTGGTAATGCCTTGGTCAGAATATCAGCAAGCTGTTCTTCGGACTTGCAATGAACAAGTTGAACTTTTCCATTCTTTTCAGCTTCCCTTATGGCATGAAATTTTACATTGATGTGCTTCATTCTTTTATGTTGGACTAGATTCTTAGCTATGGAAATAGCTGATATGCTGTCACAAAAGACCATCGTAGCTTTGGCTTGCTCTATTCCCAAATCTTTCAACACTTTCCTTAACCAAATAGCTTGATTAGTGGCAGCAGCAGTGGAAACATACTCTATTTCTACCGAAGATTGTGCAACAATATCTTGCTTCTTGGAGTTCCAAGAGATGACACTAGAATCAAATGAAAACACATAACCAGAGGTGCTTTTCATGTCATTTAAGCTACCAGCCCAATCACTGTCTGAATACCCATACAACTCATCATTTTCAGACTTTAAATGCCATATACCATAATCAACTGTGCCTTTGATATATCTAAGTATTCTCTTTGTTGCTCCAAGATGAACATGACTTAGAGAGTGCATAAACCTTGATATTAAGCTTATTGAAAACATTAAATCATGCCTTAAAGCTGTCAAATACAGAAGGCTTCCCATTAAGCTTCTAAAATGAGTTGATTTATCCTTCTCTTCACCATCAAATTTTGAGTATTTTTCATTCTGAACTAAAGGAGTTGGAACACATTTGCACTTCTCCATCTTGAACTTCTTTAATATATCAATTGCATATTTTTTCTGAGAGATGAAAATTCCTGTGTTGGATTGATGAATTTCCAGCCCAAGAAAGTATCGCACAACCCCTAGATCAGGCATTTCAAATTCCCTCTCCATTTCTTACTTGAATTGAGTAACTTGAAGTGAATCATTGCCTATTACTAACAATCATAAACATAAAGAGACATAATCAACTGCTTCATCTTTAAATTGTTTAACATACAAGGTAGCTTCATTATCATTCCTCATGAAACCATATTGAACAAGCTGAGAATCAATCTTGCTGTACCAAGCTCTAGGAGCCTACTTTAAGCCATACAAGGCTTTGTATAACCTATACATATACCCTTCTTTGTTTGCAACATAGAAACCTTCCGGTTGATCAACATAAATTTCTTCATTAAGCACACCATTCAAAAATGCTGATTTGACATCAAAATGAAACATTTTCCAACCCAATTTTGCAGCCATAGCAATCTTATGGTATCTTGCCTAGCCACTGGCGTAAAAGTGTCACCGAAATTAACACTGGGTAGCTAACAATAACCTTTAATAACTAGCCTTGCCTTGTGTTTGTGAACATATCCATCAGGGTTGAATTTCGTCATGTACACCCATTTGACCCTTATTACATTCTTGTCTTCAGGCCTTTGCACAAGCTTCCAAGTAGCATTATTTTCTATCATTACAATGTCCTTTTGCATTGTTTGATTCTAAACTTCATAGTTTGAAGTTTTATCATAAGTGGTAGGCTCAAAGACTACAACTTTACATCTCTCATAAATTTCAGCAAGTGACTTAGTCTTGAGCACTGGTGAATCAAGAGAGGAACCATTTGAATCAGATTCTTTATCTCCAACTTGAGAATTTGAACTAAGCCCATGAGAACTTGTTGGTTGCTATTGAGTATCATCCTTCTTTTCTATTTTTTCTTTTTCCCAATTCCAATAAGCGTTCTCATAACATCCCTGCTCACCATGAATTTTTTTGTTTGCAACTTATACACCCTGTAGCCCTTAGCTTTAGAGACATAACCAAGAAATATTCCTAATTCAGCTTTTTCATCAAATTTTCTCCTCCTTATAGAAGGAACATGCACATAAAAAATGGACCCAAAGATCTTTAAGTGCTTTATAGATGGTTTGATTCTTCTCCAAGCCTCAATAGGTGTTTTTTCACTCATAGATTTAGTTAGTAATCTGTTAAGTAAATAAACAGTCGTATACACTGCTTCAGCCAAAAAAATTGAGGCAACTTCATTTCTGCAAGTAGACATCTAGCCATTTCAACAACCGTTCAATTTTTTTCTTTTTGAAACCCCATTATACTTTGGAGTGTAGCTTACAGTTAACTGATGCTCTATTCCTATCTCTTCATAAAATTGATTAAATTCTGTAGATGTGTACTCTCGGTCATTGTCTGACTTGAGAGCTTTAATTTTACATCCACTTTGAGTTTCTGCCATGGCTTTGAACCTTTTGAAAATCTAGAACACTTCATCTTTGGTACTCAAGAAATAAACCCAAGTCATCCTTGTTAAGTCATCAATAAATAAAATGAAATACTTATTGTGACTCAAGGATTCATTTTTCATGGGGCCACAAACATCAGTGCGCACAAGTTCAAGCTTTTCATGAGCTCTTTATGCTCTATTTGAGGGAAAAGCTTATTTATGCAATTTTCCTAATTGACAGGATCTACGTAAATCTTCATTGACAGCAATTTCAGGAAAATTTCTTATCAAGCCTTTAACATATATGGAACTCAGAGAATTAAGATTAACATGATAATATCTCTTATGCCATAACCATGTTTCATCAAGTTTAGCGGCATAAGCATGATCAACAACAAAATTCCAAGTTAAAGGAAAACTTTTATCCACCATTTCAAGTCTAGCTATTTTACCATCATTTTGATAAAAAATCACATAGCATTTATCTTTAAATGACAATGAATAGCCTTTGTTAACCATTTGAGAAATGCTGAGTAAATTTTGATCTAAGCTAGGTACATAAAGGACATCTTGTATGAGCTTAGTACCTTTCTTAGTTGGAACTGCAATTGTGCCCCTTCCTTGTGATTGAATAATTGCACCGTTGCCCATTTTAACTTTTACTTTTACAACCTTGTTAATGTGAGTGAAGATGCTCATATCATTAGTCATGTGACTAGTGCACCCACTATTAATGAACCATGTCTTTTTTCTAGCAACATGATCTCCATCGAAGGCCATAAACAAGTGATCCTCAGGTTGAGATTCTTCATCTGCATAGTGTGCTTATTGTTGCTGAGCTTGATTTTGCTTAGCTCTTTAATTTTTTTCAACATGCCCCAGCTTCTTGCAAAACCTACATTGAATTGGAGGCTTGCCTTTGAACCAGTAATCCTTTTCAAGATGATTGGTTCTTTTACATGAAGCACATGGTGGAAGCTTCTCGCTTTTGGTTGACTCAGTTGAGTTATCAGCTCCTTTCCCCTTGTTAAATTTGCCATTTGAGTTTTTCTTGACATTCTTAGCAACTTGTTTACCCCTATGCTTTGCTTGAAAAACCCCTTCAATCACTTCTTCAGATCTCATATTTTTTCTCTGCTCCTGAGCTTGAAGTTTGCTTAACAATTTTGCAATTGTAAGCATTTTTAAATTGTAAGATTCCTCTATGGCAGAAACTTTAGATTCAAATTTGTTCGAAAAGCTTATAAGAATTTTCTCCACCACTTTATAATCATAAAAAAACTCTCTGTATAGCCTAACTTGATTGACAATCTCTATAAGCTTGCTGGAATATCCACGAACAGAGTCACAATCCTTCATTTTTAACATCTCAAATTGTCTTTTAAGATTTAAAAGCGTGACAGCTTTTACCCTTTCACTTCCTTCAAATTCTTCTTTCAACTTATCCCATGCTCGCATGGTAGTCTCACAATCCATGATGCTTGTGAAAATCTCATTAGACAAGGCTGAATAGATGCAAGTGAGAGCCTTATCCTTCTTTGCCACTTCTTCTTTATGCAGCTTCATTTGAGCAATTATTGGATTTGCTCCTAATGGGGCCGGTTCCCTTCCCGTCTCCACAACATTCCACAAACCCAAGGCTCTCAAGTATGATTTCATCTTTACCACCTAGATTTGGTTGTTTTCTCCTGAGAAAACAGGAGTTGTTGAGGCTAGGAAATTGCTAGAGACCATATGAAAAAACTCTCAAGGTGTTTAAAATCTCTACTCTCAAACTCTCTTGGTGTTTTACTCCCTTACTCATGCAATCACAGTCCCTCAAGAAGCTTTGCTTTGATACCACTGTTAATATTTGAATATAAATAGATGGAATTTCAGAAATAAGAAATGGGAAATATTGCTTCAGCATACATTTCGTTCATAATCCATTGTGCTTATATAACACTTACAAAAGGTACATCAGCATGGTCATTACACATATTAAAAATAACATTACAGCTCTTCTGAATAGACAAAACTACTTTAAAGTTTACTAACATACTTCTAGCTTACTAGCTTATATAAACATCATTACATTTATAGTACAAAAGTTAAAGCAAAATGATTACTGCCATACTCTTTGTAGTATCTTGGCAAAATCTCAGCAGCCATCATACTAGAGCCATCAGCCAAATCATCAATTTTTTTCATCTCATCTGAAGGACAAGGATCTTTAGGTGTAGATTCAGCATCTGACTCTCTACTCTTCTCCTGGATCCTTGACTTAATCCCTGATGATGCAGAAGGAATTTTTCCATTGCCAAGAAGTCTTTCAAGTCTTAAATTTGTGTGTTGAGCTTTCAGGATTCCAGATACAACAGTTGTAAACTTTCCATGAACATCTTCTGGTACAACATCTTGTAAAGCTTTCAGAAGTGTCTCTCCTTGACCAACAACAGTCAAGACTTAGACAAAAATGCAATAAATAGGTCTCAAAAATTAGTTAAATCATGGTATGCAACTGGACAAGTGTAAGCCCAAAATAACTGCTAAAAACAAGTTCTTTTGATGACATTTTCATACAAGCCCAAAATAACTGCTAAAAGCAAGTTAACATAAATTATAGGGACGACAACATTGTTGCCTCCTTCTTATCATATAAATTAGGTGTTACAGAGGTTTTTCTATTAAAATTGATGCCGAAATCAATATTTTTTTTCATACTAGTACCATCTTATAGCGGTTATAAGAACCTCTTGCTTTTTCTATCTTTGCAGTGTACCATTACTTATGCTTTGGAGAAAATAAAATATCTTGAATCAGACATATACTGGAAGAAATTTGATGAGAAGTACCACTTTTCTTGCTAGTTCACAGCTAATCTTATCGCCATGAATCATACAGATTTCATCATCACCAGCACATTCTAAGAAATTGCTGGAAGGTAAAATTTCTGTCTCTTTTTATTCTTAATCTTGTAATAAGCTTGACTTTTGCACCCAACATTTTATATTGTATCTCATTATTACAGCAAGGACACTATTGGTCAATATGAGAGCCACATGGTGTTCACCCTTCCTGGCCTCTACGGAGTTGTTCATGGCATAAATTTCTTTGATCCCAAGTTCCTTATTGTATCTTTTGGAGCTGAAGAGAGCATATACTATCCCTACACTAACAAAAAACGTAGATTGACTTCTTTCTATCCAAAAATTGAGAAGCTGCTCTACTGTGATGTTGAGAATAAAGAACACTCGTGATTCTCATTTACTTTGTAGAGTTTTGTATGCAACAATTAAAGCAAGCTGATCAGCTTTATTATTTTACAGATGTGTGCTAAAAGATCATAACAAGCCCATTATATTCACCATGGCAAGGCTGGACAAAGTTAAGAATTTAACAGGCCTTGGCAAATGAGATATAATGACTCTCTCCACTAAACCTTTTCATCACCTCCAGGTACCCAAAAACACCCAACCCCATCACCTTCAAGAACACTTCGGCCACCAAATTGTTATAGCCAAAAAGCAATCCATCTTCAGACCCGTCCACCATCTAGAATCATCTTCAAATCATGTGACCACCTTCTATTTTGAGAACTTTCCCCCACAGTGGAACGCCGCGCACTTCAAGAAGGTTTTCTCTAGACATTGGAAAATCTCAAATGTCTACATTCCTAGAAAGCTCAGCAAAAGTGGAAGAAGATTTGGTTTTATCAGAACACAACCTGGAACCAACCTTTTAAAATTTTTAGAGTGCCTACAAAATCTTTGAATTGGAACTTTTAAGATAGTAGGCTTTCCATTCATTCACAACAGAAACACCAACACTAAATTCATCAAGCCATAGTAAATAACAGAGAAAGAAAGAGGAAGGCATTATAAAGTTAATATCTCAACAATAAGAGATGAGAGGACTTATGTTGAGGCCTTGGATGATGAAATATGATAAAAAAAAAATATGCTAATCCCACATTGGAAAGAAGATAAGGAAGGAGGGAGGGAGTTGGTTATAAATTAAACTCTTTGTTTCCTTTGTTTAATATGTCAATCACCACTTGTATTTGGTGTACCATTGAAAACTATTAGCTATAGTAGTAGAGAATTTAGAGGGAAATTCTCTTAGGTGTATACTTGAGCTTTTGGGTATGAGTGAGAGTTAGATATTTTGTAGTGTGGTTGTAATAATTTTCCACATAGTAAATATTTTTCTCTTGGTTTTCTTTTGACAACCTCCATGGTTTTTCTCAATTTTGGAGTTTTCCACGTTAAAATATTGTGTTTTTCTCTCTTTTATTTTTCAAGTATCTTTGTTTAAGTTATGATCTAAAGGAGTGAAGGTATTTGTTGGATTGTAAGGGATTTATTTTCCCAACAATTGGTATTAGAGCCGATAGTTCGGTAAGGGCTTGAAGGCAGCGTAGGAATTTCTTTAAATTCTTAGTATGCTCTGTGGTTGTGACTTTGTCCGATCTTCCACATCATAAAAGATTTTTTAGAAATTATTGTGATCCAACTGGAGATCCTTTAAATACGGTATTGTGTTTATTGAGTGTGGTATTGTGTAAGTAAGTGCAACCAAGAAAGTTTTGTCACAAAGGCTATAATCACCTAAGGAGGTTGGGACTTAAGTGGTACCGTTTGTGTCCCCCCAATCTTTCCTGGAAACTTTCTCAGTGTATTTTATAGACATAATTGTTCACTCATTATTCACGTGATAGGTCACTATAGCAGGAAGTACTATTGAAGTATACGGAGGTACTGTGCATTGTTGAGCAAAAATGAGCTTCAGATTTGATATTGAGAAATTTGATGGTGTGGCAAGTACACATCAAGGATATACTAATCCAGTCTGGATTGTATTAGGCCTTGAGGGAAAAGTCAGCTTCTTTGTTCGAAGAAAAGGAGTTAGATAAATTCGGTGATAGCAGTAGAGAGAAAGGAAAATCCAAGATGAGTGAAGAAGAATGGGAGGAGCTAGACATGAGAGCAGTAAGTCAAATTCGTCTCTGTCTAGCCAAAAATGTTCTTGCTAATATTGCTAGATGGTCATCAACAAAGGAGATTTAGGAAAAGGTTGAGGAAATGTACTAGGCTAAAAGTCTTTTAAATCGATTATATTTGAAGGAGAAATTTCACAAATTGCAAATGGAAGAAGGTACAAATTTTTTTGACCATCTTAGTGCACTCAATGGGATTATTTCTGAACTGAAATCTATTAGAGTGAAAATTGATGATGAAGATAAAGCGTTGGGGCTTATCTGGTCTCTTCCACCTTCCTATGAATGTATGGGAAAGAGAATGTGAATTTTCCAGAAGTGACAAGTAAGCTGATTTCTGAAGAAAGAAGGCTAAAAAATGGAGAGAACAAGTCTTCTGAAAGTGAAGCATTGTCGGTTTGTGGAAATAGGAAGAAGTATAAAGGCTTTAAAAAGAAAATTATTTGCTAGGGATGTGGGCAACTTGGACATGTAAAGAAGGATTGCAAAAATGGTAGAGCTAATTTGGCTAATGGCTCCAAAAGTCATGCTACTAATGTGGTCGTCTTTGAAAAAAAAGACGATGAACTTTTTCTATAAGGAAAGATATATATCCTCATGGCATGATAGCTACCAACTGAGTTACCATGGAAAAGGATGTATGATAGGTAGCATATCCATAGTTTGCACATGGACATTAGTTGATAGTTGATGTAAGGTGTGTTGTGAAATTGATATCGATGGCTAATGAACTTCCTAGAAAGTTAGCATTAGAAGTTGCACCATAACTTATTAATAGTTTTTCGACATCTCCACCTTGATAAAAAAATGGTTATCCCACATTAGAAAGAAGAGAAAGAAGGAGGGAGGAAGTTGGTTATAAATTAAACTCTTTGTTTCCTTTATTAAATATGTCAATCACCACTTGTATTTGGTGTAACATTGAAAGCTATTAGCTATACTAGTAGAGAATTTAAAGGGCAATTCTCTTGGGTGTATACTTGAGCTTTTGGGTGTGAGTAAGAGTTAAATATTTTGTAGTATGGTTGTAATAATTTTCCACATAGTAAATATGAAAATACCCTAAAAGGGGGGGGGGGGGGGTGAAGAGGGCTATCGAAAAAAAATCTTAACTTAAAAATAAATAAACAAAAATGAAAGAATGTTGAGAAGGAGAATGATGAACGTAAGAATTTAAGGAGTTCAGATTCTCAACAATCCTACGTCTCCACCTAACTTATCCTCAACTTAGGATTTTGAATCACCATAATTTATTTCCCTATATTGATTTTTACAACTTGAGTTTTAGATTTAACTCAAACCTTACAACTTGAGTTTTCAAGGCTTACTCAAAAACTGATTCACAAGTGTTTAGAAGGCTTACACTAAAACCAAATTCCCAAGTGTTTTAATGGCTAAACACTTAAACCAATTCCTTTAGAATAGAACCTCACTTCCCTTTTTCTAAACCCAGAAAATAGAAGAATAAGAATTTCTATTCTAATCACTCACCAAACTCTC
>CATIWM010636124.1:0-16345 GCA_949671775.1 Mallotus repandus
TATTCCTATTTCAATTTGGTTTGCCTATCCATCTAAGTATTTATCCTATTAATACAAAATTTACCAAATTCCCAGTGTTCGACACCCTACTCCTCTATACTAAGTCCTAAAGACTAGGGTAATACAATTTGACCCGCTTCAAGGAATGCTTTACAACTGGAGAAAATACTTCATTATAATCAACTCCCTTCGTTTGAGCATAGCCTTTAGCCACCGATCTTGCTTTATAGTGTACATTATCCTTGTCAGGAAATCCATCTTTCTTTTCATATACCATTTGCATCCAATTGCCTTCTTTCCTTTTGGAAGACTAGCTAGTTTCTATGTCTGATTCTCTTGAAGGGACTCCATTTTTTCATTCATGAAGATCCTCCACCTTTTCTATTCTGGACTTTGAACTGCTTCATTATAAGTGACAAGAATGTCATCAATTGCAATTAGTGATGTAGAAGCAACCATATCAGCATAACGAGCAGGTTGTCTAATGGTCCTCTTTCCCTTCCTTAGTATAATTGATTCATATTGTTATGGGGGTTCTTGGGTCTAAACCTCTTCTTCATCTGACTCTTCTTCTACCATAAGAGAGTTTTCATCAGTTTCTTTATTAGCTTGGACAATTCTGATGCGATTAAACTCCACTTGTTTAGGAGTACCATCTGTCTGCTCCATTTTTTCTGAAGTTGCCTTTCTCAGCATGGTAGATTCATCAAAGGTAACATCCCTGCTAAAGATTACTTTCTTTTTTTTGGACACCAAAGACCATAGCCTTTGACACCCGAGGTGATTCCCATAAAGATTGCCTTCTTTGCTCTTAGATTCAGTTTTGACTCTTTAACATGGTAATATGCAGTAGAACCAAACACATGTAAGCAATCATAATCTGTAGTAGGATTTCCAAACCATTTCTCTTATGGTGTTTTACCACCAATAGCAGTCGATGGTAAGTGGTTGACTAGGTGACAAGTATAAACCACAGCCTCAGCCCAAAATTCTTTGCCCAACCCAGCATTGGACAACATACATCGAACCTTCTCTAGCAATGTCTGGTTCATATGCTCTACCACCTCATTTTGTTATGGTGTATTTCTGATGGTGAAGTGTCTAATAATACCTTCATCTTCACAGACTTTCAAAATGGATCATTTTTAACTCTCCACCATTGTCTGTATGGAGACGTTTGACTTTTCTGCCTGTTTGAGTCTCCACCATCTTTTTCCATTTAAGGAAAATTCCTAGCACCTCATCCTTCATCTTCATTGTATACACCCAAACTCTCCGGGAAAAATCATCAATAAAGGTGACATAATAGTGTTTTCCTCCTAATGAAGCTGTCTTGGAAGGCCCCCACACATATGAATGAATATAATCCAAAATACCTTTAGTATCGTGGATTATTGTTCCAAATTTCACCTTTGTCTTCTTCCCTTTGGTACAATGCTCGAAAAAATTTAATTTGTGAGCCTGTGCTCCTTTCAATAATCCTTGATCTATTAGCAATTTCAAGGATTTTTCTCCAAAATGCCCTAAGTGCATATGCCATAACCTGGTTACTTCTGACTTTTGATCATCAGTAGAAGTTGTTACTGCTGATGTCCTAATAATTGTACTACCTAGAAAGTAATACACATTATTTCTTTTCCTAATTCCCTTCATTATCATAAGTGCACCAGAGATGATCCTCATAATACCATCTTTTGCCCTTACTTCGAAACCTTTTGATTCTAAGGTCCCCATAGGGATGAGATTCCTCATCAAATTCGACACATAATGAATACCTATTAAGGTTCTGATTGATCCATCCTAATTCCTCAAGCTAATTGAACCAATCTTATGTGTGTCAAGAGTAAAATTATTTGTTGTGTATACAACTTCACCTTTTAGTTCTTTAAAATCAAAGAACCATTCTCTATTAGGGGTCATATAATGGCTATAAGTTGAATCTACCAACCATGAACTAGAACAGCTGGTTGATGGTGTAGCCGCGATTGAGAGAGCTGAATCTGCATCATCACACTCAACTATATTTAACTCTGGGACAACCTTTCCCCTTTTAGGTTTGCCTTATTCTTTAGCTTGGGACAATCTTTCTTCTAGTGCCCTTTTTCCTCGACAAAAGGCACATTAATCTTTGTGCAGTTTGGACTTTGACTTTGATCTACCTCTCCTTCCTTTATTCTGACTCTGCAAATGGCCTCTAACAATAAGAGCTTCTGCTTCTACACTTGTGTTTTCTTGCTTTTCTTTCTTTCTCAATTTGTAACTATACAAAGTAGCAGTTACTTCACTGAAAGACACATTAACTTTCCCATGAAGTAGAGTAGTTTCAAGATACTCAAACTCATCAGGAAGTAATCCTATCAACATCAAAGCCAGATCTTCTTCTCTAAAAGTCATGTCCATATTCAACAGATCAGTTACTAGCTGATTAAAGCTAGTAATGTGATCATTCATAGTGGTACCTGGAACATAGTTGAAGCAGAACAATATCTTTTTCACTTAGAGCTAGTTCTGACTGCTTTTCTTTAAAAATTTCTCTTCCACTGCCTTCCACAATTTACTTGCAGAAGTTTTTCTAGAAAATGCATACTTCTGCTCTCGAGAAAGACACGATTGAATGGTACCACATGCCAATCTATTGATCATCTTCCATTCTCTCTCCTCAACATCATCTAGTTTTTTTTCTTCAATGGCAATGTCTAGACCTTGCTAAAAAAGAGCATCTAGAACCTCACTTTGCCACACACTAAAATGGTCCGTGCCATTAAAGATCTCTATTGCAAATCTAGTATTTGTCATAGCAGTTCTTCCCAAAATTGAAGATGAAGAAGCTGTTGACGTCGATGTGGATTCTTTTGTGTTGTCTACCATTTTTGCTACAAATTCTATTTAATAATTGTCAATGCGGAATGCCAATTAGCCCAAGGAAATTTTTCTGATATGGAAGATTAGCCTAAGCCTCAACCACAGAGCATACTAAAATAAACCAAGAGCTCTGATACCAATTGTTGTATAATTTGGGTTAATTTCCACCGATAATAACAAATTCACCTTGAGAACTATTGCCCAGGTAAATAGAGTGAAAATGATTTTACTAAAAAATCACCCCAAGGTAGATTCCCAGGAAAGAGTGGTGGGGTCACAATGGTCCCACTTAAAAACCACACTCCTTTGACAAAATTTTACTAGGATAAGTAATTTAATAGAACAATAATTTACGACAACTATACCCAACAATAGCTATTAAATAGACATAAAGGAGAACACTAAAATTTAACGAGGTTCGACCAATTATGCCTACATCCTCAAACACTACCAAAATAATATTTCACAAATTGAGGAAATATTACAAAAGAGAGAAAGAATTAATTGCCTAAATATAAAGAGGAGGGCAGTTTTGAGATGGTTTAACTAAGGAGGAGGAGGTGTCTTTTTATAAGCTTAAGTCCTCCATTTTTTCTATTTCCCGATGTGGGATTCTAAAATTTGCCAAAAAACAACATATATAAATATAAGCATTAGAATATTAATTATGAAAATAATTTAGAGTTAATATGCATTCTTTTTATTACCTTTAAAATCACAAATGTCACATTAGAATCGGTCTCAAAGGCTTTTAAATTCTTTAACATTTGAGAAATATACAAAACAATTAAAAATTATATAGAATTGATATCAATGTCTATAACAAAGGTATAGTTTAATAATTAAAATCATTAATTAATTAATTCTTTGTTTTTTAGAAGGTTTGAAGTTCAAATAATTGAGGAAATTTTATAAAATAACCCATATGACTAGGGGTCTTTCTTTTATGGCTTGGTCCATTGCGTTTTTTCAATTTTAGTTTTTACATTTTCTTTCTTGGTCTCGCGTCCTGCTGATTTTCATTTTTAGCCTTTCTCTGTTCAAGCATGCTACTCATACACCTGCGCCATACCAAAACCTCCACTATATATATATTTAAAAAAAGACAAAAAAAAAAAACACTCCCCTTGACGACAAAGAGAAACGACGGAGAAGCAAAGAGACTGTTTGGTTGGTAGTTTTTCATTTTTCCATTTCTTTCAATATTTCGATCCAATTATGTTTTCAATTATGATAAAAAAATCTCAGTTTTGATCAAATTTTATGTGTTTCATTTAATTGATAGAGTGGTAGTTAAATTCGATTTGGTTTTAAAATGGCGAGAGGTGGCAATGGTGATGGTGACGAGAATAACATTGTTTTAAGCGATATAGAAGGAGACGATCCGGTGCCAATTGCTATAAAACTTCGAGTTTAGAAGATATTTTCATTGAAAAATATCATGACCTTCTCATTGAGCTCGATTGATTGAGTAATAAATGTGTAGAAATTAAGTAATAAAGATTGGTTTCTATGTGTTTCAGGTGAGTCTTCCTGTTGTTAGAAGATTTGTTCAATCAGTTAGTGATCAGGTCATTGGTGTTGGCCTTATACGAGGAGTGAAACCTGATTTATAGATGGTCAAGGTGTGTGTTTCTATCAATTTAATGGAAGAAATGGAGTTGATGATTAATGATTTGGTTAGTAATATGTTTGGTCAGAATTTATTGAATGTCATATGTTTATAGTACCTCTGAAGTGTCAATTATGTGATTTTATTTTTAGTACAAGTACTTGTGCAAAAATCATTTTTTTATTGAATTATTCATTATTTTGTTGCTCTTTTTCTTATAACTGGTTTGATGGCAGTTTTTGTTTTCTTGATCTTGCAAATTTTACATGATGAACTTGTGAAATTGATGAGCGGAGAGGTGTTTAAACTGGTTGTTGCAAAATATGGTCCCATTGTTATATTACTGGCTTGCCTATAAAGAGTTGGAAAGACAACATTTTATGCTAAGTTAGCTAATTATCTTAAGAAACAGGTGCAGTGCTTGGGGCTCTTAGCCTTTATTTCTATAATTTTTGGTAGAGGATGTGTGCATTTGTGCAATTTTTTGAGTTTAGAGCAATTATGCTTAATCTCATATGGAAGTGATGCTTTCTGTAGAGGAAGTCTTGCATGCTTGTTGTTGAAGACGTGTATAGACCAATTAAAAAAGGCTTAGAGGAGGCCAAAAAGAAAAATATTGATGTAGTCATAGTAGATACTGCATGTAATAATAATTTTTTAGACACATTTAATGGTGTTCTAGATGATCAAGTTTCCTTTAACATTTTGTAATCTCTTTTCTGTTAGTATAGGAGGTATGCCCTAGAGGCCAATCACATGTTTTGACATTGTAAATAAACACAAATGGCAATGAAGAATATTCTTTTTATCTAAAGTATTTATTTAATTGAATATTCATCGATTAGCATAATGTTAAATAAATTTATTATCAAGAGTTGATAATATGAGTGACAAATTTATTTAGTACATATGCTATAAAATTGTTCATAGTCGATAAATTAATATTTGGGTAATATTAATTTGACTATCACCTCTTTCTACTTTCCTTGATTATTATGTGATTCTAATAGTGGGAGGTAGTGAGTCTCATACTACTTGATATGAGATATCAGAATAGACATGTGGATACTCATGTGATGGGTGGATCAAACGTGACGTTAGATTTGTGATTGCGTGGATATTCACTTATAGTCAACAATCACAATCTAGGTCATAATGGTGCATATAGTCCTTTGACCTGAGGTGACACGGTCATCCACATTTAAGTGACTAGGGCTTATTACCGCTTATATACTTATGTTAATCATACATGGGTATATGGCATGTAGTGGCTCTATACGGTTAAGTGTAGCGATGAGTGTTCAGCCAATATGGGATTCGTTGCCTAGAGTTAACCAAGATAAGATCTTATACTATCTAAGTTCTTTCTTAATGAATAAGTTCCTGGCCAGGACAAACATAACACAAACTGAAAGAGTTTCAGCGTAGGTTATGTTTTATCAAGAATTAGAACTTGAGATGAGGTCATATGATATAACTATTAGAGTTTGACTAAACCATAACTCTAGGCTATATCAGGATCTTCTAATGAAGGAATTTTAGTGCACGGTAATTATGACCAAAGGGTTTGTGTGAATCAATACATGCATTCATTTCTAGTTGGGTAGTTGTGACATGGTCAATCACAACTTATGAGAACTAAATGTGCATAATATGGATTTTCACATTTAGACTTATAAGGAGTTTCAAATAATATCAAGTGTTGATATTATATTCTCATTACCAATTAGACATGAACCTAGTAAGTCACACTTAAAAGAGCTTTACCAAATCATCGTTAATATTAATATAATTATTGATTAAAGAGTTTAATCAATTAATTAAGATTAATGGAATTGGATTTATGCCTTGAGCAATGATTCTAGCATATCTAAAATCTGATTCAATTAAGGGTTTAATTATTAATTTATACTTCATTAGTATGAGATATTAATTAAAGTATTAAATTAATAATATATATTCTTTCTTATTGGACTTGGATTAATAGATTAAGTTGTTTGGGCCTAGGTCCAAAAGAGTTTTGGACCAAAGATTAATCCAAGATGTTGAGAAAGCCCATGGACCAAATCCAAGCCCATATGTTAGATGGATTGGGCTTGGGCCAAGTGTTGGCCTAATTACCAAGCCCAAGTCCATATATGTGTGAATGGTTAAATTTGTCATGTTAGACATGCCTTATCTCTAATGTGTAAAATGTTGACCACGACTATGATAAGGTGTATATCACATTGGTATATGTAGAGAATGTATGTGGACATAATGCATGAGATGTATTAATTCTCTACATAATTCTTGATATACTAGATAGGTATGCAAGTTAAATACTTATCATGTGATTAGGGTTTACTTTCTCATAATATAAATACATAATTTAAGAAACGTTCTTAAGGTTAGACATTTTTTGGTAGAGACACAAAAGGAGAGAAACAATATACATATACAAAACCCTTGCAAGGAGATTGAATTAGTGCAAGTTTTATGAGGGTCATTAAAGAGGATACTTGCATCTAATTAAATCAAGGCAAGACAGTGAATTGGAGAAGCTTTGGTGTTTCAAGCTAGAGGCCTAACACTTGGGAAGCTAAGCTTTTGATTCAAGAGTTGAACCTAACTACATCAAAGCTTGAAGATATTATTGTGGTCTACATCAAACTTAGGAGTTTGTAAGTATTCCTAAACTTAGAATTCCTTGGTTATTGTCTACATGTTGTTTTGATATTTAGCTATATGTTAAATGCAAATTGGATCCTTGGGATTTGAATTCTTCATGTGATGAAGAGTTATGTTAAGCAAATTTTTGAATTTTGCCCTACTTAGGTTTTTGCTCACGACACAAGTCTTTAACACCTAAGTAGCATAACTGATTCCAATAAGTGGTAACAGAGCATCTTTTTGCACTTAACACATACTAAATTGATTGATAAATATAAGTGTTGTGATTATGATTAATGTTAGTTACAAATGTTTGTGGCTAAACATGTGTAAAAATGATTAAAATTAATCATAACATGTGATAGTTGCATCCTACTTGCTTTATGCATGACATACATGCAGGGAATAATCATGGACTTAGATTACCTCCTTAGTTTTGTAATAATAATTAGTTTTATTATTTGGTATGTAATTAAATGTTAATTACATAGTGTTAGGATGTAATATTAGCCTTGGAATGCCAAGGATTCAATGTAATTCACAATAGTTGTGACATGGAGCTAGAAGAGTTGTGAGAGGGTACAAAATTGGGATGTTGTCATGACTCAGCACCACTATGCCAACTCAGGCTTGAGTTGGCACCAGAGGGCTCTGTGCCAACTTGGAACAGTGCAAAAAGCTTGCTTGGTGATGACTCGACACTTCTGTAATGACTCAGCATGGCTCCTAGGCCCATAGCAATATGGCCCAAAGTGTCAAGACCCACAATATATTCTAAGAGTTATAATATCATTAGGAAAGGTCCATGATTACTTCATATTTTTGCATCCATCTTATATGTTCTATGTATATATGTGATATATATGTTGTAAACATGCTATTTATATTTTATGCCATGTAATATATGTATGTGATATGTATATAAATTGGCTAATGTGCAAAGTGAGACCTAAATTAAGACCCGAAAATCTTCCAAATTAAATTTAGGTCTAGGCTCTCCATTGGAGCAATAACTTGTATGGTTTTAGGATTATATGCATCGGCTATGGATACATAGGGGTGTACATAAGGCCTAAGAGATTCATGTAGTGTTATTGTTAAGTACAAGATGTTGTGGGTGTATGGATACACTAAGAATCAAGAATGGCAAAGAGGAGTACCTGAGGTTTTTAGTGTTCAAATCCATACATTACATTGATTCAATGGTGTGGATCTAACTAATGTGAAGAGACCAAGAATGGCAATTATGTGTACCTGAGTTCTCTAAACATTAGGATCCAGATTGATCGAATCTCAAATGAGATGTGATAGGCAAAGGTTGTCCACTTAATGAAAACTAATATTCCAACAATGGAAATGTGTTATTGAGGGATATTAGTGACTCATTAAGAATTTCATCACCCACTAGAAATCCATCCAACAAGGGATTTTCGTTTCCTATTTTGAAAGTGTAGGATTCGCCAAGTTAGTCGGAGGCTATTATGATTAAAGACCAAATCTAATGGTAAAATTATCAATGTTATTTAACTAATAATCTTGTTATATTTGGCAATAATTTGATAATATGAGGTCATCAAACCTACTAGCATCATTCTTGAAAACCATAGTCTCACCAAACCTAATTTTATTGATTGGATATGTAATCTAAAAGTTGTTTTGGCCTCCGAATGTATTTTTTATGTTTTGGAACAAAGTCCTCCCGAACCCCTTCCACCAAATGCTCCACAAGAAGAACGTGACACTTTTGCAAAATGGAAAGATGATGACTTACAAGCATGGTGCATTATGTGGGCTTCCATGAGCAATGAACTTCATAGACAACATGAGAATTACACTAATACAAAGGAAATCCTACTTCATCTGCAAGAGTTATTTAGTGAACAAAGTAGGACCACTAAATATGAGATATCTAAGCGGCTTTTCCGTGCTAAAATGAAGGAGGATGAGGATGTAGGAGCTCATGTGAATTCTATGATTTGTTCCATTAAAAAACTTGAAAGTCTAGATTTCATAATGGATGTTGAACTCCAAACCAATTTGTTCTTGAAATCCCTTTTGGAGTCATTTGGAAAACCATTACTAATTTCAATATGAATAAAATTGAGTGTACTCTTGCGGAGTTATTAAATATACTTGTGATGGCCCAAAAGGCTATTCCTAATGAAAAAGGGATGGAGGTTGCTTTGATTGCCTCTTCTAGTGGGACTAAAAAGAATAAGGGCAATAAAAGCAAGAAAGTAAAGGAAAGAGTTCCTAAAGCTTTGGGAGGAGTAACCAAAAGCAAAGGCAAAAGGAAGGTTGAGAACAAAGGCAAGGGAAAATGTTTCTGTTACCAAGGAGATGGACATTGGAAAAGAAATTGTCCTAAGTTCCTTGAATCAATGAAAGGAAATGAGAAGATTGGAGAAGGTGAGACTTTGTCTAATTTAATCATTTCTAAATGTTCTAAGAGCTCATCTAATGCATGGGTATTGGATACCAGTGCTAGTTCTCACATATGTTCTTCCTTGCAGGATCTAGCAAGTGAAAGAAGGTTGGGGTCAAATGAGGTGACTCTAAAGCTTGCAGATGGAGCAAGTGTTGCTGCCAAAGCTATGGGAACCACCTCTATTGACTTGAATGATCATGTTTTGTTATTGAATAATGTTTTATATATACCTAATGATTATAAGAACATCATCTCTATTTCTAGTTTGACTAGAAAAGGTTATGAGTTTTTATTTGAGAGAGATGTACGTACTATCTATTTTGATAATGAGATAGTTGGCATGGGTTATGTATTACATAGTCTTTATTATATTGATAATAAATCCAATAACAAACAATATACAACCAATGTGAATGTTGTGAATACAATGTTGATTGACAATGCCTCTAATCTAAAATATCTATGGCACTTGAGATTATGTCACATTGCGAAAGATAGGATCAATAAGTTAGAAAAGATGGGAATCTTCAGCAATCTTTGATTTCACATCCAATTCGACTTGTGAGGCTTGTTTTAAGGTAAGATGACTAATCACCATTTATTGGATAAATGGCAAGAGCCAAAGAAATAATACATAGTGATGTATGTGGGCCATTCAATCAAATTGCAAGAGGTGGGTTCTACTACTTTATTACCTTTATAAATGATCTATCAAGGAGTGGACATTTATATTTAATGAAATATAAAAGTGAAACCTTTAAAAAGTTTGAGGAATTCAAGGTCCAAGTAGAGAGCCAAACAGGAAAAAGTATTAAAATCCTATGATCGGATCGAGGAGATGAATACTTAAGTACCAAATTTATTGAATTCCTTAAGGAACAATGCATTATTTCATAACTAACTCCACCCAGCACACCTAGTGTATCCAAAAGGAGGAATTGATCTCTATTAGATATGGTTCGATCAATGATGAGCTATACGGATTTACCTATTTTCCTTTAGGACTTTGCATTACAAACTACTACTTACATCCTAAATCATGTTCCATCTAAGTCTATTACTAGCATACCATATGAGATATGGCATGATACAACACCGAGTCTTAAGCTTGTTAAGATTTAGGGATGCCTGACTTATATTAAAAAGTTAAAAACAGATAAATTGGATGCAAGGTCAATTCAAGGAAGGTTTATTGGATATCCTAAAGATAGTTTAGGATATTATTTCTACCTTCCAGCTGAACAATTTGTTGTTATAAGTAGAGATGCCATATTTCTTGAGAAAGAGTTTCTTTAAGAAGGTGGTAAAGCAAGGAAGATATTATTGGAAGAGGAATCTTCTAATAAAGCCAATCAAGTTGATCAAATGGATATTGATCAAGAGTCTAATCCCACTGAAAATATCATCACACCAACTCTTAAAAGATCAAGCAGGGTATCTCATCTACCAGAGAGATACAGTTTTCTACATAGTATGCAAGAGTTGCATATTCATGAAGAAAACAATCATCATGATGATCCTACGACATATGAAGAAGCTTTATCAGATAAAGATTCTTTAAAATGGCTTGAAGCAATGAAAGCTAAAATGGATTCCATGTATGCAAACCAAGTCTGGATGCTTATTGATCCACCTAAAGGTATTGTACCTATAGGATGTAAATGGGTCTTCAAGAGAAAGATTAGTGCAGATGGAAAGGTTGATACCTATAAAGCAAGGCTTGTAGCGAAAGGGTTTCGCTAAAGGTTAGGGGTTGACTAAGAGGAAACCTTCTCACCAGTAGCCTTGCTTAAATCCATTCAAATTCTTCTCGCCATAGCTGCACACTATGATTATGAGATTTGGCAAATGGAGGTTAAAACTACTTTTCTCAATAGTTTTATTGAGGAAGAGATTTATATGGAACAACCTAAGGGTTTTGAATCTGAGGAAGGTTCCAAAGTGTGCAAGCTAGATCAATTTATGGTCTAAAGAAAGCTTCAAGGAGTTAGAATCATCATTTTGATGAAGTCATTTGATCTTTTGGTTTTATCAAAAATGAAGATGAGCCTTATGTGTACAAGAAGGTTAGTGGAGCCAACTCACTTTCCTAGTACCGTATGTTGATGATATTTTATTGATTGGGAATGAAGTTGGCATGCTTACAAATGTGAAACTATGGTTGTGTAAAACTTTCTCCATGAAAGACTTATGGGAAGCTACCTATGTTCTTGGCATTTGAGTCTATAGAGATAGATCAAGAAGAATGATAGGTTTATCCCAAAGTCTTTACTTGGAAAAAGTGTTGAAAAGGTTCAACATGCTTGATTCCAAGAGAGGATTGTTACCTTTTAGGCATGGTATCCATTTATCCAAGGGTATGTCCCCAAAACACCCAAAGAAATAGAGCAAATGGCTAAAGTTCCTTATGCTTCAGCTATAGGAAGCTTGATGTATCCTATGTTGTGTACTAGGCCTGATATTGCTTATGCTATTAGTATGACTAGCAGGTTTCAATCCAATACAGGTATGGAATACTAGATAGATGTTAAGGCAATCTTTAAGTACTCAAGAAGGACTAAAGATTTAGTCTTAACTTATGGAGGAGGTGATCTACAAACAGATGGTTTCACAGATTCTGATTTTCAATCAGATATAGATGATAGAAAATCTATCTCTGGGTTTGTGTTTATTTGTAATGGAGGAGTAGTGAGCTAGAAGAGTTCTAAGCAAGGCGTCACTGCTGATTCCACTACAAAAGCTGAGTATATAGCCACATCGAATGCTACTAAAGAGGTCATTTAGATTAAGAAGTTTATTACAGAACTTGGAATTATTCCTTCCATTGAGTCCCCGATTCCTCTCTATTGCGACAACAATGGATCCATTGCTTTGGCAAAGGAGCCGAGGTCTCACCAAAAATCCAAACACATAGAAAGGCATTTTTATATTATCAAGGAACTTGTTGGAAAATGTGATATATGTTGCTGATCCACTTACTAAAGCGCTAACACAACTACATCTTGATCGACATCTTGAGAAGATGGGTCTAAGATACTATAGTGATTGGCTCTAGTGTAAGTGGGAGATGGTTAATATAGGTTGTATGCCTTAGAGGCCAGTCACATGTTTTGACATTGTAAATGATCCCAAATGGCAATAAAGAATATTATTTTTATCAAAGTATTTATTTAATTGAATATATTCATCCATTAGCATAATGTTAAATAAATTTATTATCAAGAGTTGATAATATGAGTGACAAATTTATTTAGTACACATGCTATAAAATTGTTCATAGTCTATAAATTAATATTTGGGTAATATTAATTTGATTATCACCTCTGTCTATTTTCCTTGATTAGTATATGATACTAATAGTGGGAGGTAGTGAGTCTCATACTACTTGATATAAGACATCAGAATAGACATGTGGATACTCATGTGATGGGTGGATCAAACGTGACGTTAGATTTGTGATTACATGGATATTCACTTATAGTCAACAATCACAATCTAGGTCATAATGGTGCATATAATCCTTAAACTTAAGGTGACACGGTCATCCACATTTAAGTGACTAGGGTTTATTACCGCTTACATACTTGTGTTAATTATACATGGGTATATGGCGTGTGGTGGCTCTATATGGTTAAGTGTGAGGATGAGTGGTCAACCAAGATGGGATTCGTTGCCTGGAGTGAACCAGGATAAGATCCTATGCTATCTAAGTTCTTTATTGATGAATAAGTTCCTGGCCATGACAAACATGACACAAACTAAAAGAATTTCAGTGTAGGTTATGTTTTATCAAGAATTAGAACTTGAGATGAGGTCATATGATACAACTATTAGAGTTTGACTAAACCATGACTCTAGGCTATATCGAGATCTTCTAATGAAGGAATTTTAGTGCACGGTAATTATGACCTAAGGGTTCATGTGAATCAATACATGCATTCATTTCTAATTGGGTAGTTATGACATCAATGCTAGGGGTCACTCACAACTTATAAAAACTAAATGTGCATAATTGGAATTTTCACATTTAGACTTAAAAGGAGTTTTAAATAATATCAAGTGTTGATATTATATTCTCATTACCAATTAGACATGAACCTAGTAAGTCACACCTAAAAGAGTTTCACTATTAATATTAATCTAGTTATTGATTAAAGAGTTTAATCAATTAATTAAGATTAATGGAATTGGATTTATGCCTTGAGCAATGATTCTAGCATATCTAAAATCTGATTCAATTAAGGGTTTAATTATTAATTTATACTTCATTAATATGAGATATTAATTAAAGTATTAAATTAATAATATATGTTTTTTCTTATTGAACTTGGATTAATGGCCTAAGTTGTTTGGGCCTAGGTCCAAAAGAGTTTTGGACCAAAGATTAATCCAAGATGTTGAGAAAGCCCATGGACCTAGTCCAAGCCCATTTGTTAGATAGATTAGGCTTGGGCCAAGTGTTGGCCCAATTACCTAGCCCAAGTCCATATATGTGTGAATGGTTAAATTTGTCATGTTAGACATGTCTTATCCCTAATGTGTAAAATGTTGACCATGGCTATAATAAGGTGTATACCATATTGTTATGTGTAGAGAATGTATGTGGACATAATACATGAGATGTATTAATTCTCTATATAATTCTTGATATACTAGATAAGTATGCAAGTTGAATACTTATCATGATGATTTGTATACTTATCATGTGATTAGGGTTTACTTTCTCATAATATAAATACATAACTTAAGAAATGTTCTTAAGGTTAGACATTTTTGTGTTGAGACATAAAAGGAGATAAATAATAGACATGTACAAAACCCTAAGTATTCTTGCAAGGAGATTGAATTAGTGCAAGTTTTGTGAAGGTCATTAGAGAGGATACTTTCATCTAATTAAATCAAGGCAAGAAGGTGACTTGGAGAAGCTTTGGTTTTTCAAGCTAGAGGCCTAACACTTAGGTGGCTAGGCTTTTGATTTAAGAGTTGAACCTAACTACATCAAAGCCTGTAAATACTATTATGGTCTACATCAAACTTAGGAGTTTGTAAGTATTCCTAAACTTAGAATTCCTAGGTTATTATTTACATGTTGTTTTGATATTTAGCGATGTGTTAAATGCAAATTGGATACTTGGGATTGGAATTCTTCATGTGATGAAGGGTTATGTTAAGCAAATTTTTGAAATTTTCCCTACTTAGGTTTGTGCTCACCACACAAATCTTTAATGCCTAAGTAGCATAACCGATTCCAACATTTTCTACCAGATAAAAATATATTAAATTCACTGCATCAGTTTCGGCCCCAGTTTTTCAGTAAATGTGATGGCCTACTAACCTATTATCATCCTTATGAATTTGGGCATGTGTGTCTTCTAAAAACCATGCAAAATAGAGATGTAGTTACTGTTACTACGGATGATGAGAACCATGAGCCACCACGTGAAATTAAAAAATGTTATATTGTACCTTTTGTTGATTCTTGTCACTTTCATACTATTAATGTGGCGAAAAAAATTGACAACTATTGTTAAATAGGTGAATAAGATTTATAGCCTTGTGCTTGGATTTTTGAATGTCAATAAGCTAATTATTTCATTAAATTATTGCATTTGACAGGTAATAGTTCTATTGATAGATGATGCATCTGGGAATGATGCTAGTTATATGCATGACAATACATTGGGCAATGACGCTAGCTATGTTAATGATGTTACATCTCATGGCAATGGGGAGGCCTCTTTATGTGTATACTTCGTTAATGGATCCTGCAACAAGGGCAGTGAATGTTCATTTTCTCATTCACTTCAATCGAAAAAACCTGCATGCAGATATTTTTTCACTTTGCCGGTATTTTACTTCTGCTGAACACATTCTATATTTGCTTTAAAATCATTATATGTTTTTGTATTGATTTATAACATTTATGTCTTTGGTTTTGGTAATTAGCTCAATAATGTACTCCGCTATCTTTTCTTAGGAAAGTTTTTTAACTTGGATCTTGGCAACTTTAAGACTTTTAACTATGATTAAAGAAGTCCTTTTTTTTTCTCTATTTTGTCAAATGTTAAAGAATGCAAGTACTGAATATAGCTAAGCTCTAGGTGTCTAGTACAAATCTCAAATTACACTCTTGAGTCAAAAATTAAAATATGACTAAAAACATCTGCAAGTCACAAATTTCAATTATAAATGATCCTCAGAAAATCTAGACTAGCTCTAGATAGGTACATAAGTGCCCTTTAGAAGAAGGTACTGTTGAACACCATCAATTGATGGGAAAATTGTGGAGACTAAAGTACTGCATGCCCAAGAAGGGGTAGGCCAACTGGACCTAGCTATACCCAAAGGCCTACTGGTGAAATATGTGTTATTCAATATTTATAAAGCTTAGATTTAATGCGAAACATTCCCTTTTACGAGCTTTTTTCTAAAAAAATTTCATTTAAATCCTTTAAGAATCAGTAGTGACATAAAAAAAATATAAAAAATTAATTAATTCAAGTATATTTCTTCCAAAGAATTTTATTTAAAAATTATATATAAGTTATATTTTTTTATAAATAGTGAATATAGCTTGTCTCAAAAGTAGTTATTATTATTATTATTATTAGAGTCTTGTAGAATTATTTTTTTATTATGGTGAGAATTATAAATTCAACTCTCCCTTCATGTTTTTTTTTGTTCCTCTCAATTTCTGGCTCAAAGAAGATACATTTTTGTTGTTTGTTGTTGTTTATTGTTTATCTGTTGTTGTTTTTTTTTCTTTTGCTTTCCGATTGTTGCTTTTTGTT
>CATIWM010636171.1:0-18135 GCA_949671775.1 Mallotus repandus
AAAATATTTTTATAAAAATATTATTATTATTATTTTAAAAAAATTATAAAAATTATTTACTTTTGATAAATATTTTTATTCAAATATTTAATGCATATTTTTATTAATTTATATGTTTTATTTATAAATTTTAAAAAATAAAAATTAACATTTAAATATTTGACTAATTTATAATTGATTTGACTTGATTTTCAAGGAAATCAAAAGTCATTCTTTAGAAAAAAGAGGTGAATAGTGATTTACATTGATGGAAAATCACATTCCCATTTTCTTGTTAATTTTAGCCAAACAAACATTAGAAATCAGAATTATTCATTCCGATTCCAATTTATACCTTTAATTTTTACCAAACAAACGCACCCTAAAAGAGGGATTCTCTCTCTCTCTCATACACCACAAACACACTCCTAATTAAGAATTGTGGTTAAAAAATTTTTGAACATAATTATTGTTAAAAATTAATAATATACAGATTCTTTCGAATAACTCATATTTTGTCCCCATACTTTTATTTTTTTATTTATTCCCTTTCACTTTTATTTGTATAGATTGATTTATTGTATTTTTATTTTTTCTTGATTTACTCCCTCTATTTTTATTTTTGTTCACATTATTTTTGTGAACATTAAGTCATTTTACTTTTATTTTAGCAAGATTAACCCCTTCAATAATATAATTATAAAATTTTCTTCAACTATATTATAATTTAATTACTTATATTTTATTTAAATATAAAGATTATAAAAATACTATTAAATGCCAAATACTTTTATAAAAATTAAATTTAAATTATATAATTGTAATTTATTGGTTAGAAATTTTTTTATCTAATATTATGAAAATAAAAACTTAAGCAATATTCTACTAAATTTTATTTTAGTTTACTCTAAATAAATAATTTAATAGAATTTTTGTTAGATACAATTTTTGTTAAATAAAATACAATTTTTGTTGGATATTAAATAAATTTAGTTGAATTTTGCTTAAGTTTTTATTTTTATAATATTAGATACAATTTTTGTAAACTAATAAATTACAATTATGTAATTTACATTTATTTTTATAAGAGTATTTGATATTTAATAGTATATTTATAATCTTCATTTTTAAAATAAAATATAAATAATTAAATTATAACATGGTAGATGTAAATTTTTAGAATTATATTTATTGAAGGGGTTAATAAAAGTAAAAATGTTTAATGTGAACAAAAATAAAAGTATAATAATTAAATCTATATAAATAAAAGTGAATAGGGTGAATTGAAAAAAAATAAAAGTGTACGGGGCAAAATATTCCATTATTTTTAGGTATTAAAAATAAAATAATAAAGAATCGTTAAGATTTTATAAAAAGTTTAAATATATTTTTAAAAATTAATTGCCAAAAATAGAAAGAGTTACAATTATTTGACCCTAACCCATACTCTCAAGGAAAGTTCAAATCAAGTTCTAAATTCAAACACTCGACCTTCACTTCATATTTGTTAGTTCCAACAACCAAGGCTATTATGGATATCTTAACCCCTTGAATCAATAACAAACAAGTAATAAAGGTTTTTAGATGCCACATTCTATCATCTGAAAACGTAGCTCAAAACACAACGATAAAGAAACAAAACAAAACAACTAAACTTAACGAAAAAAATTAATCACTCTTTATTTTTTTTAAAAAAAATTAATGAATAACTCAAAATAAGAACATTGTAGAAATAGAACACAAGAACAAGTTCACAAAAGATAAAATACAAAGAGCATGATGAAAAAGAAGTTTAAGATGAAGAGAACACAAAATCATAACAAAAATCAATTATCATGACCAACTCAAACCATGGGTATTTGAAACCTCAAATTCTTTCTTACAAATTATTCAATCAAATCCTTAATATTACTAACTCACAAAAAAAAAACTGAAATGATGAAAAAGAAAACACAATCCTTTCTTACAAATGATTCAAAACATGATCTTGTGACAATAACATCAAAGACTAAACCAAAAGATATAACACTTGAAAAACAATATGAACAAAAATTTTATGATAAAAAGACACAAAAAAAAAAAAGAATATTGAAAAAAAAAAGATAAAAGGATACGTAGAATTCAAATGAACAAAAATCTTATTTGAGTTAAGTTTTGATATTATTTGATGCGGAATGGAGAATTTCGGCAACCATAAGCCCTGATAGCTAAAGAGCTATAATGCATATGAGATGCAAAATTAACACTCGATCATTTGAATCTCAACCCACGCTCTCAAGGAAAGTTCATATCAAGTTCCAAATTTGGACATTCGACTTTCACCTCATATTTGTTAGTTCAAACAACCAAGGCTATCATGGATACCTTGACCACTTGAATCAATAACAAACAAGTAACAAAGGTTTGGAAATGCCAAAGCCTATCATCTAATAATATAGATTGATAAATCCACACGTTGTTAACCTAGTTTGCCATAAACTCACAAGTTCAAGAAGAACACATAGTTAAACAATAAAAGAGAAAACACTATTATTTTCTTTAATCATTCATTGGACTACACCAAGTTCCTTGAGCTCCCTCTTTTACAATGACGGAATGGTCATGTTATATAGAAATTAAGTCTAAGAACACACACCTATTTTAGACACACTTACATAGGATTACAATTTGCATTGGTAGTCATTACACCAACTAATTGTATTTATTACTTCTTGTTTATCTAGGCATGATCAATATCCAATTACCTTTGGTTTTGACTTTAACAATCAATTTTAATATACTAATAAGTGTGTTTATTTTAGTTAGGTTTAAGACTGTACTCATTAGGTGAGTTACAGAGTTCAAAATGTGCCCAAAATATGAAGACAAGGATGCTCACGAGGGGCATCATGATCATGAGCATTCTCACAAGCCAAGTGAGACTGAATCAATATCATTCGGAATGGTAGTGACTCCTCACCATCGGGAGCATCCTAATCACGATCTGGAGCAAGAAAAGCTCAAGTAAATAAAAGAGACAGTGGCACTCATGGGCATGGTCGGGATCTTGACCGAGACTGACAACTCTTATAACGGCTATTTTAAAGCTCTAATGGTTACAAAATTCAAGGTCACAATCATGACGTGGTATATCATGATCATGAGCATCATTTTTATTGCACAAAGCGAAATAAATATTAAATGAAGATGGAGGTTTTTTTGGGGATGAAAATAAAAGCTTCAACAACTAGTTTTGCATGGTCCACTATAAATACAAGCTCAAGACATCATTTGAAGAGTTAGAGACTTTGATGAACAAAATTATTATGTAAAATTATTGAGTTAAATTTATTTCTTTCAGTATTTTCCTTTGTATATTCTTTATTTATAAACAAACTCTTGTTGAGTTTGTATCTACCCATCTAGTGAGAGTTGGGTGTGTGATTAGTTGATAGGATTTTCTCTTCTACACTTTCTTGGGGTAAAGAAAAGGGGCAATGAGGATCAATCAACTTTGGTTAGTGTTAAGCCCTTAAGAAAAACACTAATTGTAAAGGTTTGAATTAGCCTTAAAAACTCTTGTGGGAAGGTTTAAGTGTGAGCCTTGAAAATACTTGGAAAAAGGGTTTGAGTGAGCCTAGAAAACTCATTATTGTAAGGCTTAGTGTAAGCCATTGAAACACCATCTTGTAATCAATCTTGGGAATAAGATTGGTGTGGGTGATTGAAAATCCTAACTTAGGGATAAGTTAGATGGACACATAAGTTTGATTGATAAACCGAACTCCTTCATTCTTTATGTTAATCTTTTCTTTCTTATTCTTATTCTTGTTAATATTCATTCTTCCTAAATCACCTTTAATTTTCCCTTTAACTTTTAAACTTTTTCCTAAACCTCAATTAGCCATTTTCACCCCCTAAGGCATTTTTGCTCCTCTAATAACTATAATATGTAAAAATATAATTCAACTAGTTAATAACTCTCAACGACGTTTATTTATATGTTATTATAATGTTAAAAGGGTTAAAAATACATTCTAGGTCGTGCTAATTCATTTTCCTATGCATTAATCACTTTGCAACAGAACTAGTCAACAAGTCAAATCACTCAATGTTTAAAAAGGTGTTGTTGCAATCACAGGTTTAGGGCTGCGGTCGCAATTGAAATATGCTCCTCAATTTTGGTGCAAGTTGTTCATTAGTGCAAACTCTTTAAGGGCTGCAAACATACTAGTGCTTCCATGCATGTTTGAGCCTTATTTTGATAAACATTTCATAAGAATTTAGCCCTTTTTTTATCCCTTATTTAATTGGATGAAATTAGGATGTTTTTAGTACTTGGAATCACATCAATGATTTTTATGCATTATGAATAAATTATAAAATTTTAAAGTATCACAATAAATTAAACAGAACTCTTTTAATAGAAGTGAAATGATGCAATTAAACTAATTGATTAAAGTAAATTAAGTTTTACACATAATTTATTTCAAGCATAGAGGTTATAATAAATCTATTACATAAATTACATTTTGCAAATATATTGTTTGAAACAGGAAATGACCTTTTTTTGAAATAATAAATCTCATAAAAAGGATAAGAGGACAAAGTTCTTAAGGAATGCATTCATCATAGTAAAAGGAACACCTTCAGTTAGCAAAACCTCTCTATCAATGGCATGAACAACTTGATGATAAGCAACCAGTGAAAATAAGTTTGCTTGGACCACTCACAAGTCTCCTTTATGATAAGAAGCTAATCATGACAAGGGGCATCCAGATCATGATTATCAATTTAGCTTGTCACCTTAAGTAGTTTGTGAAGTCTTGACAACCTAAGATGCTCATGATCTGACCTCACGGTCATGACTGGATCATGACACACCTTCACTCAAAGACACAACAGTAACATTAGTCTATAATGGCTAGTTTTTAGGGATCATGATCGTGACCATTCCCTCATGATCGTGAGCAACTTTTTTCCTGCAAAAAGTTGAAACATAATAAATTAAGCTTGGTGAGGATTGAAGACGAAGTTAATGCACTTCAACAACTAGTTTTTAATCTCTAATTGTGCATTAAGAGGTTAGAGAGAGTTGGTAGAGAAACATTCATTCTTAGAACAATTGTGCAATAATTTTCTCTATTATTTTCTTATATACATTCAATACTCTTTTGAAGAGTGGGTTGTGAGTTCTAGATTAGCTTTTTTCTTCAACTTTTTTCTTAGGTTGAAAAAGGAAAGTGGGGAGTTAATGCTAGAGGAATTGGTTTAAGTGTAAGCCATAAAATACTTGGGATTGTGGTTTCGTTAGAGTTAAGCCTAGAAAAGCTCCATTGCTGTAAGGTTTGAGTTGAGCCTCAAAACTCATTTGTAAACTTAATCTAAGTGAATAGATTGAAGTGGGTTGAAAATCCTAATTTGGGAAGATTAGGTGGAGACGTAAATTTGATTCAGAAATTCAAAAACTGAACTTTTTAAAAAATTTTGTTAAACTCTTATTATCTCTCGATCCCCCTTCTAATTCATTGTAATTTACTTCTAATTATCTTTAAATGTTCAAGTCCTATTCATCCCCTTTTAGGCACTTACATGATTTAATGACTATATTTTATTACTAAATTGACAATTTCTTGTAGTACATAAATTTTTCACCATATAAGAGAGAGAAATCATCAAGGAAAATGTACGTCATTTTCCCATCAAATTTATAATTTAAGTGGAGTTATTTTAATAAAAATTTTAGAAGATAAAGATCTAATTGGTTAAAAATTAAAATCGTAAAACTTTAATTAGATATCTATGACAATATAGGAACTTCATTGTAGGTTTATAATTAAAAATTTTGACCAAATGACTCATTGTATACAAAAACAGAAATATAACAACCCAAAAAAGAACATTAAAAGTATAAGAATAGCATAACAAATCGAGCTAAACAACACTGTTTTCTCTCGTGTTTAACGACAAGTTAAAGACACATTGCAGACATTAAATTAGTTCTTAATATTAGAAAAATAAAATTTTAGGGATCATTTAAATCAAAATTAAAGAACAAAAATTCAATGAAAACAAAAAATCAAATAATTCAGTGATGAAAAAGAGGGTTTTTCTAAAATTTAAGATGAAAATCTATTTTTTTTTGAACAACGATTGGGAAATACACTCTATATATATCACATGCTATCTATCTATCTATCTATCATAAGATGAAAATCTATTGATAATAGGCAAAACTCATTCTTTCATTTTTGAACTATTCATTTCTTTTTATTGATTTCCTATTCCTCAATTTTATAGTAAATAACCCTTGAACTTTTTATTTTTTCATGATTAAAGACTGATTTGATTTGTCGTTTGTAAGTGCGTGTTTTAAACTTGCAGTTAAATGTAGGAAGAATCCATTTTCCCATCCTCAAACTATTCGGTTTTTTCATTGAGTCCTAATAGACATTGAATTCTTATACCTTTTTATTTTTTATTTTTCCTTTGCTGAATCCTTGCTATTTTATTTTTTTATACATTGAATTCATCTGTTAAAATTTTAGTTTTCATATTTTAATATTATATCTTATTTAAGTCTTTATATATATATATATATATATATATATATATATATATTTATATGCTAATGACTAACTAAAATTAGTTAGGTATTAGCATTTCTATACATAATTAATACATTTGTGATTTTACTAATTTAAAATTTTAATTAAATATTTTGTAATTAGATTAATGTATGATGTATATTTTTAAATTTTTTTATAAATGATAAAAATAATTTATAATTTGAGTATTATAGTTAACTACTAAACAATATATATTTAACAATAAAATGAAATTGATTTAGAAAAATTAAAATATCTATGCCAAAATTAAAAATTAGGGATAATATTGCTACAATTTGAAAAAGTTTGATTTTTTTATGGAAATTTTAATTAATGTAAGAGTATGTTCCATATTAATAATGTCATCTAAAATGTCTAGTCACCACCTCCATACTTAATTTTGCTATAAACTTATTAAATTGGGATATTTTTGTCAAAATTTTAAAAATAGATTAAGATTAAAAAAAATTTAAATTTTTTAAACCATTAAACCTTAAAAAAAATGAAAATACAAGAACCATGAAACAAATAAAAATATAAGGATTTAATGTCTACTATTAAAATGTATAAGAACTCAAAAAAAAAATAATAGAAAGCCTAGGGATGAAAAAAATGAAAATTTTCATTAAACGTGAATGAAGGGAGAAGCAATATTATTCACTTGGGTTCATTAAATAGTGTTCCTATACAATCAATAAAGACATTTGTTTCATTTTCAGTGGATAAGTGTAAAACACTTAACATATCTATCACATATTTAATCATTTAATGTAATACTTTTGAATATACGTAAGAATTTCTCTACTTTATTATTTTCATGGAGTTCTCATACTTTCAATTTTTGTATATAAGGAGTCATTTAGTCAAAATTTTTAATTATATAAGTTCCTATATTTTTAAATATATCCAATTAAATTTTTATAATTTTATTTTTTAACCAATAATTAAATTTAAATTTTCAGTAATATATATTGAATGATAAATATTATTTATACTGGTAAACTCAAAATTCAAAAGTCAATTAGATATGTTAATGTCTTCATTTGTGTTAGATTTAAAATTTAAGCTCAATTGTATTTTAGTTGGGCAATTAAAAATTTCTTTAAATTGATCTATTTGACAACACATATTTGAAGAATATATATTTTTATTAATAATTTTATTTTTTATTATACATTATAAATAATTTAAGATAAAATAAAAAAATTTAAATTAATTATATTTTATTATAACATTTGAAATTAATAACAGAATATGTTCACTTATTTTCTTGTCCAAATATTTATTATAAGATATCTTAATATAAAGAAATATTTTTTAATAATTTGTCTAATTCAAATCCAATTGTCTTAAGAATTATTTAAAATCTAACATAAATCATAATATTGATAAAACTATTTGAGTTTTTTTCTTTATAATAATAATTATTTATTTATAATATTTTAATTGAAACTAAATATTTAAAATAATTTAAAATATTTAATTAGTTTATTTATTATTGTTAATATAAATACTAAATTAAGAAAACTGTACATTTTTTAATTTTATTTTTGAAAATTATTTTACTGAGTTATATAGTTATTACGAAAGTTAAATTATAGAATAAATCATAAAAAAAATAAATTTTTTATTTAAGATATCAAAAATAATAATTTTACAGTTTTAGGACTGAAACTTTTAAAAAAGTTTGATTTTGGAGGGTTGACTAATAGAAAATTGCTTTGATTAATAGATAGAACTAACAAAAAGTTTTTTTTTTTTAAACTTATAGAACTTGATAATAAAAAATATTTCTTGTAGGGCTTAACTGAAAAAAAGATATAATTTATAGGATTAGAAATATTGTTATCTTTTAATTCTTTAAAAAATTATATGCATTTTTATGGAAATTTTTTTAACAAAAGTTAAATACCTAAATTTGAATTACATAAAAATAATAAAAAGTAGTTTAAAAGTTTATTAGCTTAGTTTGACTTAAGCGGCTAAAACTTAAAATTCTAAATTTCAAGATATAGGAATTTAATTATATGTTTTGTAATTGAAAATTTTGATTGAAAGATTTATTTTATAAAAAACATAAGTATAAGTGTAGGGAATATAAAATAAATTGATCTCAATGATATCGTTTTATTTACTACTCGTATTCAATTGAGCGTTTAGTACTCAATTATGAATTTTTTTTTTAAGAATCATTAAAATTAAAATTATAATATAAAAACTCAATAAAAATTGAAAAGTTGAGAAACTATATAATAAACTCTACTTTTGTAAATTAGTAAGATAAAATTAATGAAAAAAATACTATTTTTACAGAAATTTTAGTAAGTTATTTTAACAAAAAAATTTTGTAGTATAAAAAGTTCAAATGGTTTAAAATAAATGATTTTTCTATTGATATGTTGATTGAAGAATGCAAAGTACTATCAAGAATGTGTTTGGTTCAAATAAATTTTATAAAATTTTTTAAAATTTATTTACAAATTCAAGTGAATATATTTAATTTAAATAAAAAATTTTTAAATTTATTTACAGTTTTAATTTTATAATTTTATAAAATTATTTAGTACTAAATTAAATTTTTATTGATAAAATGTGTTTGACTTAAATGAATTTAAAATTCATTTGAATTTATTTGTAAATGATATTTATTTAAAATTTATTTGAAAATGAATAATTTATTTATTTCAAATAAATTTTATAAAATTTTATAAAATTTTACCAACTTCATTTAGAAATTTAAATATTTATATTTGATTTAAATAAAAATTTTGTAAAATTTATTTTAAATTCTAATTTTTTAATTTCATTAAATTGTTTGAAATTAAGTTAATTTTTATTAATAAAATATATTTAATTTAAATAAATTTAAAATTTATTTTAAAATAAATTTTATTTAAAAATAATAAATAATAAATGAAAAATAAATTTTTTAATAAAATTAAACAGATAAATAAAAAATTATAAATATATAATATATTAAAATAAAAGTAGAAAAGTACAGTATAAAAAAACAAAATATAAAGAGCTTAAAATGCTTTTGTAAAATTATTATTTTATGGGTGGATCCCACGAGTTTATTTATAAAATACTTGGTTGGGTATAAAGTGGGGCCCCTCTTGTTACGTTTAAGAAGAATCTTCACGCGCAGTTTCCTTGTGTATTTAGAGAGAAAGAAAAAAATAAAATAAAATAAAAAACCTTGAAATGACTAGATTAGACTTGAGACCAGAGCTATGCAACGGCAGAAGATATGACCAACGGCCCTTTCTTGTAGTTTACTTTGGTTTATTACTTTTTTTTTATATATGTGAACTGTTTTCACTCTTTGAACACAAACTTTCAGCTACACAAAAATCTTTTTGTTCACTGTCACAGCTTCTTTGTTCGGTCAGTTTTAGTCCTTTAGATTTGTTTGAGCTCCACCCATTTCTACACCAACTGATAGTACACAGACCAACACAATTCTTTTACAAGATTCTTCAGAAAGTGAGTTGTACTTCTTTACTCTTTTTTCTTTTGGGTTCATATCGTTTTTTTGCCTTCTCTTTTGTTTCTCTGTCTGTGTTTTGGTTCTATGAATTCAGTGCTGACCATAAGCGATCAAAACTGTGTTCTTCTTCTTCTTCTTCTTCTATGTTTTTGTTTTTTTATGGTTTAGTTTGCGAGTTCTTTTTTCTTCTTTCTTTTTAAATATGAATCCAAAGGTTGCTGCCGGTAATTTTGTGAAGTGGGTTTGTGTAATCCTTGTATGCCTTGGAAGCAAACCAGAAGTTTGTTAGTTGCGTAAGATTGTAATATTGGTGCGGACCTACCTGACTTAGCTTTGTATTAGGGAGTTGAGAATGAAAATGTGGTGGTAGATTTTCTTCCTCTGAAATGCATTTCTGATTTCAGTTTCACATCACATAAACAAAATTTTTGTTGACGATGTTTCACGAAGCTGGGCATAATGGAATTTCGGACACAAGCAATACCAATCCAGCTTCTCTAAAGTTTCCTCTTTTTGTTTTACATTTTTACTCTTCTTTTGTGTTTGTGAATGATCATTATAGTGATGAAAGTTTACCATTCGAATTTCAATAGGCTTTATTACATTGCAAACATGGATGACGATGGCGATGGTGCTCTGAAACCTGAGCCTACATCTAGTTCCTTCTCTGGCGCTGCCATGGATATGGATTTCATGGATGAACTCTTGTATGATGGATGCTGGTTGGAGACCGCTGATGGGTTCAGCTTTTCAGAACCAGCTGCCTCGACCTCTACCAATCCTCATCAGCAGTATTTTCCTTCTGTTCACTCCACCAGCAGTCTCGCAAACACAAATCCTCATCAGCAAATCCATCAAGAGCAAAACCATTCTCCACCTCCTTGTAATTCCAAAGTAAAGGAACTGGTTGAGCCTGAATCTCGAAACCTTAGTAGTGCTGTCAAGGCTACCAGCCGTGAATCGAGCAGAAGATTGTTGATTGCACCAAAGGCAGATTTAGGGCCGTCTTCTCCAGTAGAACAGAGATTGATGGATGCTATTACAGAGTTGAAGAAATACACAAAAGACTCGGAAGTCCTTGTTCAGATATGGGTGCCTACTAAGAAAGAAGGCAAGCGTGTCCTTACAACTGTTGATCAGCCATGCTTTCTCAGTTTAAAGAGTGACAGTCTTTCAAGTTATAGGGACGTTTCAGTAACTTATCATTTTTTAGTGGAGGGAGACTCAAAAGAATTTCTTGGGTTGCCTGGTCGAGTTTTCTTGAGGATGTTGCCTGAGTCAACACCAGATGTTCGCTTCTTCAGAAGTGAGGAGTACCCACGAAAAAATTATGCAAAGCAATATAACATTAGCGGATCTCTTGCAGTTCCTATTTTTGAAAGCCGTGTTGGGACTTGCTTGGGGGTTGTTGAGGTTGTGACAACCTCTCGAAATATCAATTATCGTCCTGAACTGGAGACTATTTGTAAAGCTCTTGAGGTCTCTCCCTTCTCTTTAGCTTATGTATCTTGAAACATTCCTATTTCTCTTATAAATCTTGAAAGTGTTTAACCATGAATTATGGATGTTATAAACAATAATTTTGATAGAAGAGAATTGCAAATGAGGCATATTAATGCTTATTCTGAGATGTAATTTCTGCAAACTGTGAGACATTTTCACTTAAAATCCATTAACCCTTTTTCATTTAGAGGCACCATTGCAGCTATCTTTAGACAATCTCGACTTTTGAGCATCAATGCCTTTCCATGCCCATTGATACTTGATATGCCTATCCTTTTTGTATGGGCAGTAACAATCACACACTAGGCTGCATCCTTTTCATGTTACTCAGTGGTATCCTATTTTGTGAATGCATTTCTTTTTCTCGATGCCTTTTTTCTGTTCTAGTGTTAAAAATTGGTTATTGCATTACTTGTATTTGACTCAACTATTACAGTAGATATTCTAATATAATACTCCTATTTACGTCCAGGCTTTCGATTTAAAGAGTTCTCATGACTTCATTCCTCCAAGTGTAAAGGTATGATGTCTTTAAATTCACTAGACTTGTCGTCTCAAGTATTTAATTTGTTCCAGGATAACAGTTGGGCTTCCTTTTTCTCAGGCATGTAAAGAGTTTTGCCAAGCTGCGGTTCCAGAGATATCTGAGATTTTGGGATCTGTCTGCAAAAAACATAAGTTACCTTTAGCTCTGACATGGGCTAGATGCTTCCAACAAGGAAAAGGTGGATGTCGACATTTTGATAAGAAGTTTGCTAATTTTATTTGCACTGTGGATTCTGCTTGCTTTGTAGCTGATAAAGAACTTTACGGATTCCATGTGGCATGCTCCGAGCAATACCTTTTTCTAGGTCAAGGCATTGTTGGGAAAGCATTCGTCACGAACAAGCAGTGCTTTGCAACTGATATAACTGCCTTTAGCAAGACTGATTATCCTCTATCTCACCATGCTAAGGTGCTTGATTTGCATGCTGCTATTGCAATTCCACTGCAAAGCACCTATGCTGGATTAGGTGATTTTGTCTTGGAATTATTCTTGCCAAAAGATTGTCGCGACACAGAAGTACAAAAACAAATGTGGGACTCGTTGCCCATTGCCATACAGCAAGCTTGTAATAATTTACATGTTGTTATGGAAAAAGAGCTTGAGAAAGACATCAACTGGCAAATGCCTTTTGCTTCACAGGATAGGCATAACAAACTCGTAACTCACAAATTCTCTTCTTCATCATTGAAAGAACCCTCTCCAGAGGGATCATCCTGGATTGCCCAGATGATGGAGGCTCAAGAGAAAGGTAAACATGTCTGCTTCTCGTGGGATAGTCCAAAAGAGCCTAAAGAAGAGTTGAAGGTGACAACTTATTGGGATGACACTCTAAAAGAATTGTATCATAAGCAGGATTTTACTGAGTCTGGACAACTTAAGAAAAATTCTGGAGCTGAAGATAGAATCGATGGGGGAAACAATCTTTCTTTTGCTGGGAAGCAATCGTCAGGCAGCAGAAAACCAGGTGAAAAAAGACGGACAAAGACAGAGAAGACAATCAGCTTGGAAGTTCTTCGACAGTATTTTGCTGGGAGCCTTAAAGATGCTGCTCGAAGTATTGGTGGTAGGAGAATAATTATCAAATTTTACAAAATTTTCTTTTTTTTTTTTCTTTTTGTGTTTGATAAAGTTTTGTGACTAAGGAACAAATTAAAGGCTAATATTTGCATATGGAATCAAAGCCATTCTTAATGTGAGCAATCCTCTGAAAGCAGTACTACATAAATAAATATGGTCATAATTGATGTTGCTGTAATTTATTCATTTAATTGTTACTATATTTTTTGTGATTCAGCAATTGGCATGCTTTAAGACATCTTGTGAGTCACTACAAGAGCAGTAGTAGGAAACACGATTTGCATTCAGATTGTAGTTTGAAATGATGTATACCTTTTCTGTATTCATTTTTCAATAATTCTAGAATTTGTTAGCAATTTTGCACTGTATCTGCTTGATTCTCCTATATCCTGTCGCATCATTGAGTTGAGAGAATTTCCCAGCACCTTATTGTTCTGATATGCGTTAGGACTAATCATTTTCATTCTTGTTATTTGTGGCTTCCAGCCACTGGCAAGTAAGATGGATTCTGCCTGCTTTCTTCTTTTTCATACTATACCTGTTTAGATAGTCTTATTTTTACCACACATGCCCTTGACATCTATGAGCATGAACAATGCCTGTTGTGTTAGGGAGGAAATAGACCAGCTTGATGTCTGTTGCTGACTAGTTTGTTCTCATTGCAGTGTGTCCCACCACTCTGAAAAGGATATGCAGACAACATGGTATAACCCGGTGGCCTTCTCGAAAACTTAAGAAGGTTGGCCATTCATTAAAGAAACTCCAACTTGTCATTGATTCAGTTCAAGGTGCTGAAGGAGCCATTCAGATTGGTTCCTTCTATACAACTTTTCCAGAATTGACCTCTCCTAACTTTGGCGGTAATGGTCCATCTCCATCAATAAAGATTTATGATGATTCGAAGTCAGTCCATTCTCAACGTGAGAATGACTCCATCAATGCTGGAGCCACTGCTTCAAAATCCCCATCCTCTTCTTGTAGCCAGAGCTCTGGATCAAGTACCTCTTGTTCCAATGGAGCAAAGCATACTATCACAAACCATGCTTTCAGTACTTGTGATGCCTCAACAGTTGAAGATCCTGGTGTCGAGCTCAAGAGAATACACAGTGATGCAGAATTACATGCTTTATGTCGTGAGGAGTCCAAACCACTTGCAAGATCCCAAAGCCATAAAGTATTATCTCATCATCCAAGTGTTGATACTCTGCCCGCTTTTCCAAAAGTCAGTGACTGGAGTTTACGAGATAATGGCACCTTTAAAGTCAAAGCTAATTACGGAGAAGACAAAATCAGGTTCAGCTTGGTACCGAATTGGTATTTCAAGGACTTGCAACAGGAGCTTGCAAAGCGTTTTGGCATACATGATACCTATGGAATTGATCTCAAGTATTTGGATGATGATAATGAATGGGTTCTTTTGACATGTGATGCTGACCTTGAGGAGTGTAAGGATGTATACAGAGAGTCTAGGAGGCACACAATCAAAATTTCTGTTCATCAAGCTTCCCAACCCCTTCGGCAGTTGGGCGGAGACTAAGTGGGAGTATCATAAATGTAGCAGATTGTGAAATGGATATAGATTCTGCTGTGAATCTTTTACAGTGTTTTGTTAACGGCAATTGAATCTTGTTTTTATAGTTCAATGGCTACTTAGATTTTAGAAGGCAATAAGGATATAAGGTTATTGGTTCAGAAGAAGGCCCAGTGGCTGCTCACAAGTCCTGTAAATATATCCGAAGCCTTGGACTTATGGTATTGATGAAATTAATCCTGTATCAAGAGGCTTGATGCTTGACTTCTGTATGATTTACTTGTGTACATATCATATCAGTTTATGCTGGCTTTTAATTTTTGTCAACTTCAGACGGATGACTGTCAGGAAACCAGAAGTAAATGGAGTGGTAATCTAATGCAGCTTTCCAATTTCATGAGTATCGTCTGATTTCTTTTTTTCTTTTTGGAAATAGAGTATCGTCTGATATATATATCTGTTTTAATACAGTTTTGTCTCTAACGCAAATAAAAATGTCAAAATTTGGCATAAATAAATTTTATAAAATTTGTAAATTTAAGTGAATATATTTGATTTAAAGAAAAATTTTATAAAATTTATTTTTAATTTCAGCTTTTAATTTTGTAGAATTACTTATTTCTAAACCAAAATTTTTAAAATTTTCAAATGCGTTTATTTTTTAAATTTTTTATTTAAATCAAATATTTTTTGCTAATAAAAATTTATTTGTAAATAAATTTTATTATTTTCTAAAATAATCTTATTTTATTATTTTATTAATAATCGATGTATTAATAACGTGCCTTTTTTCTCTTTATGCTTCACATGCTCTCTATAAATTCGCAATATATGTTGTTAATATATAAAACAACAAATAAATCGCACTTATTAAAATAACATTAATAAAATAAAAATAAAATTAAAGGAAATAAGATTTACTACACAATCATCACTAATTAACTGGTACTCTCTTACAGGTCTAAGCAATGGTCGGGTCAGTCGGATGGGAAGAAAGTAAAAATTAGTTAGTTTTATGGAGAGAATCGAACTGAACCGAATGTAAAGAATAAACGGAGATTTTGAAAGCCGAATTTGGTCAAGTTGGATTGGTTCGGAATTTGAATTGGGTTCAGATAGGTTGAGCCCTTTCTTTATAAATAAACTATGTATATATTGATTTCATTAATAATTTTGGGCTAAGCCTATATATTTACAATGTTCAAAATCACAAACAAGTGTTAAATACTAAAACTTAGATACAAAAAATGAGTAGTTAGTTTTGATAAAAAAAATATAAGCTTTGTACTCTACATACAAAAAATAATGCAGAACAATGCAGATTCAGGAATGCTATCCATCCAAGTCCAAAAATATATAATAATCAACCTTAGATCAAAAGCAAAAAAATAGACTGCAAAATTCAAATAGAAAAAATTACAGCAGATCCATCCAAAAAAGTTGTAATTCACCTGCACATTTACTTAGGAACAACATACACATTTTCAATTAGAACAAATTATAACTAGGTTAAACTTATTGAAATAAAAAAGCAACAACAGGCAAAGAGGAGGCACAATATGCTTATTTTCAAATCATATTTAAAAGGCATATTGGTGCCAAAAATCACAACCTTTTTAACCTGTTGCAATTATATACCGAATTTTAAAAGTTGGCATAACTAATCCAATTTGACAATTTAGTTGCAATTACAACACAATTGAGTTTTGGTCAAAATTGAAGCTGACGTGGACTACATTATCTCCTCTTAAGTGGGACCCACTACCACATCATCTTACCATCTAAGACTTCAAAGCGGTGCGTTTTATTTAGATTTGGTTAATATTTAGCTGTGAGAGATGCTGTTGTCGGAATGGACGCCGTCAAGAGAGTTGGCAAGGAGCTGAGGTTGTCATTCTTATTTTCAGTTGCAGGTTTAGCACTTGTGACAGTGGTCAATCTGAGCTCTAAAGAATCAGCACATGTTTGTGAGAGGGTACTTGTTGACGTCGCAACCGATGCTGGTAACACAATGAATGATGAAAAGCCTCCGGTGAAAAATCTTATTGGCAACAAAAAAGGTGCTGCTCAAATTGAGGCAAAAAAATTGAACAACTCGATGTTGAAGATGTGGTTGACCTCATTGGTTAAGGTCTTTGCCACCGGTGATAGCTAAGCACACTGAAGAAGCCGGCAAGAAACCAAATCAAGCTGTTGTCATTAGAAAACTTGTCATGGAGCTGGTACTTAACAATTAAACAGGGAGCTTCTCGGATCGTGATTTCTCAACTTATTGTGATGGTGACTATTGATACCTAAATTTTAATACTTTTCCAAAAAATTCGATGATGAAGGACTCTTGTCTGTCAGACAAGGGGAGAATTTCTTTGGAAGTTCTCTCGAGCGTGCTTAGGTCTAGAAGAAACTCGAAAGAAACCCAGAAGATACCAAAATATACTAAAAACCAAAAAAAAGAGAGTCAAGTTGGGCCCAAAAAAGACCAATAGTAGGGGAAAAGCCCATATGGGCGGGTCAACCCACGAGCTTCGGTTGATGACCCATAAGTGTGGGTTTTTAACCCATGCTCGTGGGTGAAAATGAACAAAATACTCCTATGTGGGTTTGGGAACCCAATAGCATGGGTCCATGACGCAAGCTCGTGGGTCCTTAGACCTGATTGATAAAAACTCGATTTTTTCTCTTTTGGAAGGAGAGAGTGGCACATTTTCTGAGGCAGATGATCCTAAAGAGAGAAAGTGACTGTTTTTAATGAATTTTTCTCTCATCCTCTCACTCCTAAAGCATTAGGAGCACCCACTCAACCCAAACACTCAACCAAAAACTAATTCTCTCACTAGGTTTAGACCACCTAAACCAAACCATACCACATCTTTGATAAAGCACGCATCTAGGGTAAATCCCGGTCCCTCTAAGGATCTCCTATCTATTTTTTATCTAAAAATTGCATTTTTATCATCTTTTCCATCTTATTTCCATCATTTTTATCATTTTTTTACATTTTTATTTATTTTATTGTAAATATTTATTATTGTGATAAAGTTGTGCTTTTTGTGGTGATTTGAAGTTTGAGAATAAGATATGTAGAAGGAGAAGGAAGTTCGAATTATTCCGGGAGTGTTTTCATTCATAGTTTTGCATTTTCTCATCATTTTTGCATTATTTCCTTTTTATGCTAAAAATGGGTATTTTACTATAAAGATAGCATTATTATTATTATTTTTGCATCATTTCATAACATTATTATTATTATTTTTGCATTATTATATTTACTGCAATATTTTTATTTATTTTTCTGCATTTTTCCATTTTATTGCATTTTCATCAATTTTTGTAGTATTTATGTTATTTATAGTAAATTTGGCATTTTTATCATAAAGTCTCCATTTTTATAGTGAAAATGCCATTTTTATCATTTTAATAT
>CATIWM010636353.1:0-21619 GCA_949671775.1 Mallotus repandus
AACCCAAAATGCAGCCTACTACCTCCAAGTTAACAATAAATCTAAACATAACATATCACCCCGCTACATTCTACTTGCAATCAACATAATCAACCCAAAAATAAATCCCATTCATACAAACCAATGGACTCTTTTGCTTGAATTTGCTCTATCTCTATTAGCTTCAACCTCTTTAATTCATTTCATTGAACCCAAAATCATGTTTCTTGCTTGGTCATCCATTGGAGGATCAAACCACATAAAGTAATTGCAAGCTCCTACATTCTGAAATAAAGCAAATCACCCAAAATAAGAGTACAATATACTCGCAAAATGAACCAGCACCAGAACACCATATAATATACACAACCCATTGCCCTATCCATTTTCTTAAAAAAATAAAATAAGAAATTTAATATATTAATAGCCATTTACCCCATAGTTTTTACATAAAAAAAAAAAACTTTCATTCAGGGTTAGCATTCATCCAAGATATCTTCAAGGGTGCAATTTCCCCGCTGACAAATTGGTAGCTTGTATTATGCAACATCCATCCTTACCGCCTGATACAATCTAAAGCCATGGATAACTAGAAAGGAGAGAAGAGCATTTTCTTTTTCGCAATTGACGATCTATTGCGTTAATAAGGGAGTTTTTTTTTTTTTTTTACTGAGATGCTTAGAGACAAAAAGGAGAAAAACAGAGATTTTATGGAGGAATAAGGAAGGAAGCAGTTGATGAATAGACTAAAATGTTTCATTTTTTCTAATTCACACTCCTTATATTGTTTGAAATCACACACTAATCTAAAGTGGACTTCCATGATTGATTTATAGAATTAATTTTCAGCATTAGAGGTTAAACATTGAATAAAATAAAAGTTTAGAGATGAAATAAAATAATTTGATAAAGTTTAGGGGTGAAACTGTGTAATTCGCCATTTAACTTTGTTTGTTCCCTTTGATTTTAATGGTGAACTATATATATATATATATATATATATATATTAATTCTTAGCATTAAGAGAATGATATATTTGGTCAAAAAAAAAAAAGAGAATGATGTAGCAGAAACAAGTGGAAAAATGGGTCTGAATTGGCTGTCAAATGTATTATTACAGTAGGGTCAAATGCACATATCAACATTTTCCGTTTGTTTTAACCGTTTAGGACTGACGCTTAATAATTTATAACCTTATAGGACTCAATTTTAAAAAATAATTTTTAGAACTCAATTATAAAAATTTACAAACTTTTAGGATTTTAAATGACATTATCTCTTGTTAAATTGTTAAAACTATTTAGTAAATAAAAGATAATAAATAAACTGTTAATATAAGTTTATTTTAAAAATATGTTAGTATAGTAATAAAATTTATATAAAATAATTAAAAATAATACAAATTAATTAATTAATTAATGCATTATTAAATTTTTTATAAGTAATAAAAATTAATTCTAAAAATATCATAAAATTAAAAATTTTATTAAAAGATTCATGAAGATAAAAAATATATAATATATATTTATACATTTGTACATACAAAAAAGAAATAAATAGAAATATAATTAATAAAAAATAAAATTAAAAATTATAATTATAATTGCCTATGAAAATTTATATATATATTAAATTATGAGTCCTAAAATCATTAAGCCAAAAATTTGACAAGTGTCCACCTTCATATGTGAGTATTCATTTAAAAAATTAATGTGTTAAGCTATTAAAAATCTTTATTTTTATTAAAAGTAAAATATTTTTAATAGTTATTTAGTATTATTTTTTAACTAAAACAATTTTATTTATATTTTTACATTACTTAAATTCTAAAATTATGTATATATTACATATTTTTTTACCTTAAATCACTCAAAATATTTTTTGTGAACCATAAAAATTAAAAAAAATTATAGTAATTACTTAATATTATGTTTTAACTAAAACACTATTATACATACTTCAATACTAATTTAATAGTTTTTATTTAAAAAAAAATAATTTAATAATTCTAAAAATAAATTTTACTATAACTAAAAAAATTATGGCAACAAAAATTAAAGAAAATAAAATTGATGTAATTTATTTAGTTATTATTTCATTCAAATTATTTATATAATTTTATTTCATAGTCCACGCATTACGCAGAATCACGACTAATTATATATTAAATGCTGAGCTCTAAAGTCATTAAACTAAAAATTTAACAAGTGTTCATTTTCATATTTGAATATTAACTTTAAAACCTAAATATTAAATGTAGAGATCTAAAGTGATTAAACTAAAAATTTAATAAGTGTCAATCTTTATATGGAAGTATTCACTCTAAAACCTAATGTGTTAAACTATTAAAAATCCTAATTTTTTATTAAAACACTATTATACATATTTTGGTATTATTTTTAACTAAAACACTATTATACATATTTTGGTATTATTTTTAACTAAAACATTATTATACATATTTCAGTACTACTAAAATTCTAAATGTATTTATATATTACGTATTTTTCTACCTTAAATCACTCAAAATATTTTTTTCAAACTATATTTTCAACCTTAAATCGCTCAAATTATTTTTTCTAAACCATTAAAAGAATAAAAATTACATTAATTACTTAATATTATTTTTTAACTAAAACATTATTATACGTACTTCAATAATAATCTAATAATTTTAAAAATAAATCTTATTATAATTAAAAAGTTATGGCAACAAAAATTAAACAAAATAATTAAAATTAATGTGATATATTTTATTTTTAATTTATTTAGTTATTATTCTATTTCAATTATTTATTTAATCATTTTATTTTTCAGTCCGTGCATTACATAGATCCACGATTAATTTTTTATAATTTCATATAAATAAAAATTTTAATTTATAATTTATAATTAATAAATAGTATTAGGTGTCAGCTTATTAACTATTCTTTTTATTATTTATTATGTAGTTCTCTCTTTCTAAATGAGAGTTTGTGGAAAGAGAGAGAGTGCGTTATGAAAATATTAAATTTGTTTTTTAATTTAAACCACTATCTAGTAGACTCTATTAACTTTTTTTTTTCTTTAGGATAAGTGATAATATTACTAATCATGCTAAATTTGGACTTAAATTTTTTGCAATTAATCATTAAGTTAAGGAGAGTAGGGTTCGAACTCTCATCCTCTTCTTTCCCTCTTATGATATTGGAAATTAACCATATGTAATAATTGGTTAAAAAAATTTATTTGCAATGATAAAGTCTTAGAATTCAAAAAGTACCTCTTTTTAATCGCGATAAGTTCATCAAATTTTTTTGGTCTAGTTCCTTTATCTGGAACAAGGAGTTACAATTATATATTATCAATATATCTATCATATTATATTATTCATTAATTTATCTATCATATTAATTATTATTAGGGATATAATTGAGTCGAACAGTTCGTGATTGTTGAGAGTTCAGCTCGAAAGAAGCCCATTTGAGTTCATTTGTTAAGCTAAATGAGCAGAACCCAAACTTCATTTTGAGTCTCATAAGTTAAACGAGCCAAACCCAAGCTTTCTTAAGTTCGGCTCGTTAAAACTCGCGAACAGGCTTATTCGTCAGCTCGCGAGCCAGCTCGCAAATAGGCTTATTTACAAGCTCGTTTATAGACTCATGAGCTAACTTGTTATATTAGGTAGTAGTATTAAATAGGTAAAATTTAATTTAAATATTAATATCCAACAAAAATCATTTAATTTAGTAAGTCAATATTATATAATACTAATTTTATATTAAGCAAAGACAATATTAATTAAATTAGTAGTAATTAATATAAAATATTACATATGACAATATTATGTACTCATGATAATATTATATAATTTTTAAGTGTAAATTAACATTAACATTATAATAAGTAAATATTATACAATACTTATTAAATATTTAGCAAATAATAAATTTGTTTCATAAATAAAAAATTAAGTAGTATTTGTATTTTAAAATAGTATATAAGTATTAATATTAAATAATACAAATGTAGAGTAATAGTTAAATATAATTTGAATTATAAATAATAATTTAATTTGTATTATATTATTACAAAACTATATAGTTTACATAGTTTTAAGTCAAAATTATGTATTTTTTAATTTTAATGTAAACATAAACAATTTTCTTAATCTAATTCTCTAATCTATAAACTACGTAGTTTTATAATTAACTTTAAATGAAATAACATAACATTTTAACAACAAATAATAAATTTTCAATATAAATATAACATTAAGTAATATTCATATTTGAAATCAAAACTATGTAATTTTAATGTTATAAGCAATTATTATTAAGTAATAATAATTTGATGTTATAAAATAATGTAATGTCTAATTATAAAAATACATTGTTGAGCTCGCCTGGCTCATGAGCTCAGCTCGGGCTTGTCAAGTTCGTAAAAAATGAATCCAAACCGAGCTTGAGTTAGACTTTTAAAAGCTTGAACTCAGCTCGAGTTCGTTAATTTTTAAACTAGTCGAGCTTGAACTTTTAAAAGTTCGGCTTGATTACACCCCTAATTATTATTATTATCATATATAGTGTTAAACACTAATTACCATCAGAAACTCCAAGTATTGGGGCCTCCAGTTTGACCAAAGTTTAGGCTTCATAGGCCTAAGTGCATGTGTAAAGCATCATAACTTGTATAGATAGAGACTATTGGTAATCAAATTCAATGATGATGCTTCACATCTTTATATGCCTTTATTTTTTTTGGCCAATAAGATAATTTCATTAGTCATTCATAAAATAAAGTACATGAGACTAGGTCCAAAAGGATCAATACAACACATACAAACCCCAAAAAAAGTCCAAAAATCTTAAAAACCCTAATAACAAGTGAAAAGAAAAGAAGAGGAAAACATAAGATAATTTCCTGCAGCCCCTCAATTGCTAGAGTCTTCTCCATCTTCATTATCCTTCACTGTAGAGGTTTCTTGAGATTTTCAGGCCATTTTTGAAACCACTGAAGCACAATATTGCTACCCAAAACTAAGCAAGGTAGATAAAATATGAAGAACCATGAAGAATTGGTTGAACATACAACCAACCAAAGAGAGTGGAGGAGAAACTCCTCAAATAGCTATAAAAAAAAACTATTCAAACACTCTCAAATCTACCTTATTCTTAGAAGAGAGATATCAAATAAGTCTCATGTACTTCCACCACCACTAAAAAATTATGACAGGAAAGTGTAGATGGTGATCAAAATCTCAAAATGAATCCATAGATTCATTTAAGAGAAAGAGGGATAAACCCAGAGGAAGTCAAAAAGATAGCAAAAAGAAAAGAAATATACATAAACCTAAAATATAAACATAATATCCTAATAACAGTAAAAAATTCAAGTAGTTTTTGCTAAAAATGACCAAAAACCACCTGAATAACAAGGGAAAATTATAAACCTTACAGAGAAAAGAGACTAAAAGAGAAACGAGAGAGTCTATATACCTTTATTTAATTAAATTAAGAACTTTAAAATATAGTATAGCGTAACAAAATCTATTATTTGGCTTAAAAAGCTTTTTTTTTTTGATAATGTTTGGCTTATGAAGTTTTTTATATTTTTATTATAATTTGAAAATAAATGTTTTATTTATTGAGTAAAAATATGTATATTTATTCTTATTTGTATTACACAAGTTCATGAATAATTAACTGTGGTTTTGTTAATGTCCATAATCACATTTAGTGTTGATTTTTATGATTGTACCCTTCAATATCATTTTTAAACCTTTTTTTTAAATATTCATGAACTAATTAGTATACAATTTTCTAAGATATTATAAAACATATTTTTCAGACTTAGGAGACGTTTGGTTTAATTGATAGAGATTTTTTTCTCAACTAGCAACAATTTAGTAAAATTTCAAAATCAACTGTTGATAGTTTTTTTATTCAAAATAGCTGCGGATTTGATAAGTTCTATGTTGGAGTTTTTTCCCACAAGCTAATAGCTGAGTTGTATTTATTTTTTTATTTAAACTATTTTACCCTTATTAAAAATAACTAATAACAGATAACTTAACTTAAACTAAATGTATATAATTAATTTTTTATAGTTCATAATTAAATAAATATTATTTTAAATTGTAATTAATAATTAAATAATTATAGTATTTACACTTATAATTATTTTTAAATAATTATTTAATAATATTTATATTTTAAAATTTAAATAATTTATACTAATTATTTTAATAATATATAAATCAAAGATAATAAATTATTATTTATTACTATATATCATTTTTAAATAATTTATGTAACTAAAAAATATTATAAGAAATATATGAAATTATATTTATAAATAAATTATATACTTAATATTCATTTGACATACTAACAACAACAACTAACAAAATTTTACCAAATAATTCATATTTATGAGCTAACAGCTGCTATGAACAGTTGAATCAAATCGACCCTTATTTGTTTATTTTAATTAAAAAAAAATTATTGGATCAATTTGAATTTCCATGAACTTCTTTTTTTTAATGAAATTGTTCATATTTTATTCAATATTTGACTATAACTGTAAATGAAAACAATTTAAAATTTCAGAGATTTCATACAAAATTTTTTTATGAAATTTTATTTTTGATGTTTTTATCAAACATTTTGGGTCTTCTATATGAATTTTGTTTGAATATTTTTTAAGAAAATAATGTATCGGATTTCTATTGCAAAAAAAAGTAAGGCTCACATAAGATTATGTTACCATAAATATAGAAATGTATAATAATTAATATATCAAAATTTCATTAAAAGTAAAATAATATATATAATAATCCGAATTTCTGTGGTTATTAATATAATTATTTTAATTATTATTATTATTGGTACTATTATTATTGAAATCCTTGTTGTCGATATCATTATTGTATTATTGTTATAAAGTTATTATTAGTAGTATTATTTGATTAATATATATATGCTTTTGTTTAAAAAAAAAAAACTACAATATTTAGACACATGGTCACCACCTCTTTAAAAAGAGGAGTGTTGCGTGAAGAAGAAAAAAAATAAACGGGATTTTGAGTTTTGGGAGGGAAAATTATCTTTTAATATCAAAACTTTTCTTCTTCTTCATTTAACCCGAAATGACCTCAAATTTGAATTGTAAACTCATCTCATTGTCTTCTTCCTTCTGACGGTGTCTGTTTTTCAAGAAATGGCTCATATTAGTGCAAAAAATTTCATTTTTTTAGTCGGCCTTCTATCTCAGATCTACACTGTTCTGACAGGTTTCAAGCAACAAAGTTGGTTCCATTGCGTTCCTCTCACTGTCAAGAGTCTATTGGTACTGACCACACGTCATATTTACACTCGTAGAATATTTAGCGAATATTTTTAGGTAATTTTGGTTTATTTTTATATTTAATTATTCAGTGTCTATTTTGGTTGGTTTGAGGCTTTAGATGTATTCCCCTAATTATTAGGATCTTTTTGGTATAAATTGTTTGTCCGGTGAGATTATGGCAGGTCCCACCCAAAAATGCAGTGAAATTGAGACTGATCCAGAAAATTGTGGAACTATTTTTATAAAATAGAATAAATTGTGTTAATCAATTTCCATAACTGGACCAAAGTCCAATTCCTCATGGATTTTGAGAAATAAATTTCAAAAAACTTATAGTGGAAATTAATTAATTTCCATTTAAATTAGTTTAAATGGTCGGAGATAATTCTTAAGACTCAAATTAATCATTTACGGTGTTTCTAAGTCAATTTCCATTATTCTCTCATTTTTATAATTTTTGGGAGTTATTAGGAATTTATTTGACAATTATTTATATATATTGTTTTTAGAGTATATCAGAGTAGAGACATCGGGTAATAGGCGAACAAGGACACGTCAGCCTGCTCGCTCCACTTGTAAGTTGATATTTGAAAATGTGTGTTAGGTTTATGCATAAGAACCTAGATTAGTTAATTATAATTTTAAAAAAATTAGTTAAAAAAATTGTATTTTAGTATTTGAAATGCCCATAATATTGATTTTGATATTTTAAATATGCTATTTATGTTATGATTATTATTGATGCTTTGTTGCTATTATTGGTTATTATGATTTTCAATTATAAAGATATTGTGGGGGATAAAATAAAAGTATTTCATTCCCAACTATTGTAATTCCTGGAAATTTTATTGTCCGGTATATATAAAGAAATTCAATTAAAAAATTTATATTTTTATATTTGAAGTATCCATATTGTTGATTTGATATTGTAAAGATGCTGATTATACTTTGATTATTATTATCAATGTCATCTTGCATAGTTATTGTTAATAAGATTATTAGTGTTAATGATATTGTGGATAATAAAAATCAAAGTATTTTATTTTCAATACTAATATTCCTTGGAATTTATTAAGCTCTTTTATATAAAAAGGAATTTGAAAAGACTGGTAGAACGGGCTACATGATGGGTGTCATCAGGACCGTGTGCACATATGTAATGATTTTAGAGTCGGGCCCTTATTGTGAAATTTAATTAAAAAGCTCAGTTGATGCTTAGCTCTCGGGCGTATGGTATAGAAAAGCTCGGTTGATGCATAGCTCTTGGGTGAATTTGATTTAATATTTACTGGGACCAGTGATTCGGTAGATGCTTAGCTCTCGGGAACCGCCAGTAAATATTGGAATAAGAGATAGACTGTAGTTGGTAGCTCGGTGGAAGCTTAGCTCTCGAGAACCGGCAGTCATTGGATAAATAAGTGAGTCGAATGGCTTTATAGAATTGCGGGTTAGGGTTCTACCACTAAATTCCACTAAAGTTATTTATTGATAGTATTTTATTATTTTTTATCTTTTTATCATATATTGGTTTAAGTAATGGTATTTGGAAGTTATGTTTCAAGAAAGTTACCAAATGATTATTTGGTGTATTTATATATATAAATCCCTGTATTTAAAAAACTTATATTTGGATATATATATATATATATACATATAGTATTTGATAAATTAATGATTTTCTTTAAGTACAATTTCATACTAAATATTTGTAATAAATGTTTTAATAAAAGAAGGATTTCAAACTAACATATATTTCTTTATATTAGCTTACTCAGTGAGGTCTAACTCTCCTCAATTATTTTTCCCAAGATCTCGCGAGTCTACAGTTAGTTCTACTTGTTTGCGCCAGACTTGTTCTTCCTTGGCTACTTTATGTATGTCATGTTAAAGTTTATTGACTTATATTCGTACTCTAGACGTCGCAGTAGTAGTTGAACATTTGATAAATGTATTTGTATTTGATTAGTTAAATTGGGTTTATGTATTGTTATGATGATATATGTGTTGAGCATACATTTTGTGTTGGAGATTGATGTTTGTAATGGATTATTCGAGTTGCTGTGATGTAGTATTGATGGGAGAATATTTAGGAAGTGTATTTCTTGATTTACAGGCTTTGGGTTTGTTCCCGGTACAGAGGAAACTCTATCAGATTTTTGTTAGAATTATAGAATTGATTAGATTTTAATGTAAAATTTTTGTTAAGGCTTACTATGGGTTTCGAAAGCTTCTCACTTTCCCATTCTCTAGTGCCAGTCACGTGCCATTTGGGTTCGGGTCATGACAATATACTTATTTTTGTAATAACTGATAAAAAAATAAAAAATGAGTAAAAAAATAAGTGTATATGGGTTGAGGAAGAGGAAGGTAGATATTGGTTGATTTGGAGCAAGTGATATATATATATATATATATATGTGTGTGTGTGTGTGTGTGTGTGTGTGTGTGTGAATATAAGTTATTTTGGGGTTGTTTGGTTGATGGAGGTTGCTACGGTTGCTTAAGGTTAATTTGGGTTGCTAAGAGTATAAGGTTGCTAATGGTTACTTAGAGTTGTCAAGAGTAAATGGTTGCTCAAGTTGATAAAGGTTGATATCGGTTGCTCAGAAAAAGACAAATAGGTGTGTATATAAGTAGAGATCGGGGTTGCCAAAGGAGAGAATAGCTATGATTTTCGCAAATATATTTTGGTCCATGAATTCTTTTCTTCTCTGTTAACCACTTAAACGACTTTCGATCGACATGAAATTTTAACCACAGACAATTCTCGTCGTCCTTTACACACTGGTTGTTCGTTTCTGCAGACAAGTTGTAAAAAAATTTAGATTTCACTTCAAAAATTGAGCCCAAGTTGTCAGAGTTGGAATGTTTGCCTCATTGCCGTTCAGCTAAATCCATCATCATCAGCTTCTTCCTCATTATCTCAGGAGTCTGTAGACTCTGACCTCGCTTCCGATCTCCACCGTTAGAACATTCTATGAATTTTTCGGTAATTTTTCTTTTATTTTTCTATCTCTTTATTTTGTGTATATTTTGGGGTATTTGAGGCTATAGTTGTGTTGTATTAATTGTTGGAGACACATCGATATATTTGGTTTGGTCGGGTGATGCATTTCCGATGAAAAATCCAGTGGGTCCTACCTGAATTCTGATGATGAACATCAACCAATCCGAAAAATTTTAAAATTATTTTTAATAAATAATATAAATTATGGTGACCAATTTTGTAACTGGAGTTTGATCTAATTCCTTACGGATTGTGAGATATAACTTTCGGAATGGTTATGGTGGAAATTATTTTATTTCCATTTAAATTAGTTTAATTCATTGGAAATATTCTTTGAGCCTCAAAATTAATCATTTTTAGTGTTCATAAGGTTATTTTGATAATTTCTTGATTTTCATAATTTTTTTTTAAAATTTTTGAGAGCTTATTTAACACTATTTATTAAATAAATATTTTTACTTTTTAGAAAGTTCAGGAGCAGGAGGTGTAGAGGATAGGTAGCCGAGGACATGTCGGCTAGCATGCTCCACCAATGAGTTAATTTTATAAAATGTCTGTTGAGGAAACTACATGAATTAACAAATCATATGATTTTACTTATTTAAATGTTGTTAAGACTTTGACAAATGTTTTAATTTTTGTTTATTTTCTTTTATAATTTTTTTTGTGATATTAATATATTTGGAGAAAATGGTAGAATATGCTACCTGGTGAGTGTCACCAGAACTATGTGCGCACTAGTGTTGATTTATGAGTTGGTTATTTATTGATTATGAGCCCTAGTTAAGTGAGACTCTCTGGGCATGTTTATGTTTGAGCTCTGGTTGAGTAAAACTCTCTTGGCATGTATATGGTCAGATACTGGTTTGATCCTGGTTGAGCTTACTCTTGAGGTGCCGGCAAATAATTGGAGTAAGAGAGTGACTGTGGTTGGACCCTGGTTGAGTTTGCTCACTAGGACCACAAGTTATTTGGACTTAAGAGAGCTGAAATACTAGTAGAATTGAGGTTTAGGGTTCTACCATAATTTTCACTAAAGATTTTAATTTATATGATTTTCGCTTAAGAAATTTTGTATCAAAGAGATTTATAAAATTTGAAAAGATATTTTATAAAAATAATTTTTAACAAAATAAAAGATTTTAAATATTTATTTATTTAATGGGTTGAATAGTTTCAAATAATTATTTCAAAAACCAACATGTATTTTATATTATTAATTCACTCAGTGATGTTTGATTCCCCTCAAACTTATTTGTCTAGGACCTGACAAACGGTCTGTCACTTATCATCATCTGCGTTGGGTTTCTTTCTTTCCAGCTTTCTTATGTTGGTTTATTTGATATATGTATTGTGTATTTGAATTCTAGATACTGCAATAGTTAGATCGCTTGTATAACTTGTAATTGTGATTTAATATTTTTAAGTATTGTTTTGTGGATTTTCGTTGATTATGATGTGATGTGAAGTTGTGGTGGATGAAAAACATATTGGGAGTGTTATTTAAATTTTTCAAGTTTTGGTTTTTATCTTAGTACAAAGAAAACTCAGCTGGATTTTCTTTAAAATATTAAGATTGATAAATGTTATTGTGAAAATTTTCCTAAAAGCTTACTATAGGTTTCAGAAGCTTCATGCCTTCCCATTCCCTAGTGCCAGTCATGTGCCCTTTAAGGTTTAGGTCGTGACAAAGTTGATATCAGAGCTAATAATTGATTTCCTATTCTTATGATGATTATCTTTTCTTGAAACTACTGCAGTGATTAGGATGATATATGTCATTTGTTGTCATCGTTGCTTCTAGAATTTTGCATATGTGTTAGTTTCCTTGTTATGTCTTGAATTCAGAAATTTTTGTGTCTTTTTAGAATGAGGCGAGCGCGAACTGCTCTTGTTGTAGAAGCAAAAAATTTTGATGAGCAATTCTTCCAGGATGAGACTCCTCCCCTTGCCCATGAGGTAGAAGAAGGGATAAGCCTAGGGCGGCGGTAGCTCAGAGATAAAAGCAATAGTCGCAAGCAAAATTAGAAAATCCAGAGGTGGATCTTGTAGCCTTTACAGCTAGAACAATAGGAATAAATCAGGGTTTAGCTGCACTTAACCAAGTTATGCCATTAATACAACAGATGCTTCAGCAAAGAAACTAAGGGATGACAGATGTTGATGCTCTTCTAGGTTAATTACATGCACGGTACCTAAAACTATCCCAAATTCCCATTAAAATACTCAATTTTTATTTTGTCACTTAAAACCTCCTAAATTTTTGCCTGGATCCCACAAAAGTGCCTCCATCCACAATCTAGTGGTCGGTCACCATGTGGAGGCTGACGTGGCCTCCATGCATGAAAAATTTTGTCTCCCAAAAAAGCACTTGCCACATCATCAACTGTCAGATGACATGGCCACCACACTAATATCCCTCCTAAAGCTTCCTTACACCTCTGTCTGTCCCAAACCATCGCTATATCAAAAAAAAAAAAAGAAAAAGAAAAGAAGAAATGTAAACCACTCTCTGAGATGAAGAAGCATCAATTTTAATTGTTCACTCTCTTTAATTCTCCTCTCCTAAATCAATCGATTAAAACCACTAACACATTAGACACTCATCCCTTACATTAGCCACTAACACGTCTCCTTTCTGCCATTATCACCAGAAATAATAATAATAATAATAATAATGATGATGATGATAATAATAACTCTTTCAATCAATCGATCAGAGCTTGAGCTACTTGGGGATTTTCTTGAATTGCTTCGCCGTTGTTGCTGCTGTCGTTCTCCTCTTTCATCCATTTCTTTTGTTGTGATGGCAGTGATGATAGCTAAAAATTTTATCGTCTTAGTTGTGCCGAGGCAATTACAATCTGTGGCAGTTTCTCCTCTTCTCCTCCTTATTATTTGCATAGATTCCAAATGTTGAAGAAGGAGAAAAAGAGGAATTGTTCTTTGGATCTTTTTAAGCCAAAAACATCAAGAAAGTGATTTTTTTGAGTTTTTAATGAGGAAACTTTGTCCAAATTTTGATAGAGAAGATGATTTGGATACATTGCTTGAGGTTCTAATACCAGAAGAAGCATCAATCAAGGACCAAAGTATTGTAAGTATATATGATTACTCTTTTCAATTACTCTGTTCAAATAATCTTGAAGATGAACTTTTTATGTTATTTAGTAGGGGAGATGAGTGAATTTAAGTTATTTTGTCCACTTTTTGTTTGCAGGAGGCATTAATGGCAAAATATATAGTGCAACAGTACATAGCAGCAGTGGGAGGGGAGAGGGCATGAACTCAGTAGACAATATGTATGCGATGGGGAATGTGAAGATGGCAACATTAGAGTTTCGTGTAGGGGATCAAAAAAGGCCAGAGTAATGAAAGTGAAGAATATGAGACATAGAGGTGGAGGTTTCGTTCTATGGCAAAAAAGGCCAGATTTATGGTGCTTAGAGTTAGTGGTTTTCGGTTGCAAAATTAATGCTCGCCATTCTAGAAGCTTAGTGGCCTCAAACGATCAGCAAGCTCTATGATTTGAACCATATTGAGGAAGTTATTGTTCTTAGCACTTGCAACAGAATGGAAATCTATGTTGTGGCTTTGTCTCAATATCGTGGCGTGAAAGCAGTGACTGAATGGATGTCTAAGGTACTTGCTCATTCGATTTTTTTCCACTTTCTTTGTCTTTGTTTGACTCTCTCAATTTTCTTCACATCTTCTCAATAAATTTTTTTTTTGTGTTTGATTTATGTTCATGTGATGTTTGATAGAATGCATGAAAGAGAAAAGGGAGGAGATAGAGGTGATGATGGTAGCTGTGTATAACGATGGTTTAGGATAGACAGGGGTGTAAAGCTTCATTGGGAAGCTTTGGGAGGGATATTTGTGGGCCACGTCATCTAACAGTTGATGACATGGCAAATGCTTTTTTGGGGAGACAAACTTTTTTCATGCATGGAGGTCACATCAGCCTCCACGTGGTCACCGGCCACCAGATTATGGGAGGAGGCACTTTTGTGTGATCCCAGCGAAAATTTGGGAGGTTTTAAGTGACAAAATGAAAATTGGGTGTTTTAATGAGAATTTAGGATAATTTTGGGTATCATGGGTGTAATTAACCCTGCTCTTCTTCTATTCTCAAGAGTTGGGAGAATTTCCTTTAATGGGATTGGAGATAGGGGTGAGCACGGGTCAGGGAAATCCATCAATTTAAAATCTCTGGAACTGTACCATATTTTGGGGATTTTAAAAATAAAATCTCTAACAATACCTAATTTAAAAATCTTCATACCGATATCATCCCATTTTTTGAGACGATTGGATACAAAGATTCAATTCTATTAGAATAGATCGATATGGTATGTCCAAAACAAAAATTATGGAATTTATGTAATAGACAAATTTATATTATTAATTAAAATTATATTTATTATCCACAAATAAATTAAAATTATTTTTTATTATTCACAAACCAAAACTACATAGTTTTGGGTAAAAATATGTCATTTTGGTTATTACATGTATATATGTATATATATACACACACAAAATAATAATAATAATTCAACTAAGTACAATGACTTAAGTAATTTAAAGCATTCTTGAAAAAAATTATTAGAAAGTTAACAATTTAATTATTCAAGTTTATTCAAATTTGATTTCGAGCTAAACTCAATTCGGAACCAAGTTTGAGTTGAACCCAAGAGTAAAGTTTGAATTCCAAAATTAAATTTTTTTCAAACTTAAGTTGAACTTGAGTTTTAAATTTAAAATTAAAATTATTACTTATTTTATTTTGCATAAATTGAAATTAAAATTTTAAAAATCCAACTTGGTTTTTTTTAACTTCAAAATTTTAAAAAATAAAACTTGGTTTGATGCGGCTTTTATACACTTTATAATATTATTAATAATAATATTTAAGTCATTCGAATTTCATTAATTTTTTTATTATATTACTCCAAGATGCTGGAATTTTTTATTACACCTAATTTTCCATGCCAATTTAACAATCCATTCTTCATATTTTCTATATGTTGTTTCACATACTTAATTTTTTTCCTGTTACCCATGGTCAAACCGACACATTCCTCAAATTTTTGCTCAAGTTCTTTGAATTTCTTATGTTTATTAGTCATGCTTGCTTGGATATCCTCCAATAAAGAAAATTCTAGAGTGACAACAATATACATCTTTTCTCCATCTTCGTATTACATACCTTTCATTGATGAAGTCAATGCCTTTAAATGACATTGCTTAAAATATATGACAACAAGTTATTCCTTTAGAATAAAATTATTTGCAATTGCAATTGAAGTATTGTCCATCTTTTCTAAACTGAAGAGTATATGTGAATTCCTGCTGGTACCAATTATTGACTATTTATCTTTCTAATACCTCATGCTTCTAAATAATAATCTCATTTTCTTCATCTCTTTCTTTTTCATGGTTCAGTTGGATAACATTGCAGTACTACATTTGCTTAATCTCATTTTGAACTAATTTCAATATCGAATTGGTGAAGGCTTCTTGAAATTGTTTCTCCTATTTAAAATTTGATATGCATATAATGACTTTATTTTTTGAATCATAATCAGCAGCAAAACTCCTTTTTAATTTTTTCACACATAGCTATCTTATATTGTTCATGCTCATGGAGTTAACATATCCATCAAAATAGGCATGCATACTTTCATTTCTTTAAATTGAAACCATTCCAGCCCAAAGTTTATGATGAAGGTATACTAGTACCCAACTTTGCCTTTTATTATACAACTTTAACAACCACTCGTTATTCTCTAGTCCATATTTCCTTAAAAAACTCATTCTAGTTCCTTGCAAACATATCAATGGTCAAAGAATCATAAATTAATATATTAAAGTCAATGACTGCTTTGTCAAAATTAAAAACATTCTTTAACTTTTCAGGCACTTTTCATAAAATATGCCACAAATAAAATTGATGAATTGTGTTTAGCAATAGATCTCTAATAACTACCTTAATACTCTCATATTAATCTATCAAAATTGAAGTAGGATGAATGTCTTCCATTACTGCAATCCAAGTTAAAAATATCCACTTGAATGATTCCATGTTCCTATGAGAAATCAAGGCACAACCTAAAAGAATTGATTGCCCATATTGATTAACATTAAAAATAGTTGTAAATGACTTGTTATGTCGGTTAACAAGATATGTAGTATCAAAACTGATAACATCACAAAATTCTTCATAAGCAGCTCTGCCACATGGGTGAATCCATAACACATTTTTTAGCCTACCTTCATCATTCACATCAATTAAATGAAAAAAATTTCTATATTTTTATTGCATTATAAAAAATAACTTATGGACAGCTTCAACATCCCCATCACCAAGTCTAAGTCTTCCATTATTGTCAATGAAATTTCTGCAATCTTTTAGCAAACATCCTAGATTATCATGACCACCTGCTTGAACTTCTAACAATCTGACACTTTTACCGCTTCTAACGTTCTCTTTATATGAGCACTCAAATTCCTATGAGCAGGCATTACTCTAGACATGTTGGGATCCAAATCATAATTATGTTCTGTATGGACTAAACTAACTTGCCAAATACCATTATCTTGCAATATTGCATTTATTTTTGTTGGACAATTTATTCTTTGACACTTCTTCTTTACATTCATCTTCCTACCCTTATCATAACTAATTGTTTGATATTTATAATCACTCCTTCCTGTAGAACATGTTTTCTTTACTGACCCTTTATTTTGGCATGGCCTTTATATGCCCTTTATAAATTGCCCACACTTGAAAAGAGCATTTCTAGAAGAAGACCTATGTTCATATCGAAATTGTTCAATTCTTCTAAATTAGTATTTTGTGAATCTTGTATAATCTCTTCTTCAAGTTTGATCTTTATCGCCATCTAATTCTTGATTTATTAGACTGTTATCTTTAGTTATACCAAATATTTGTTCCATGAATTCGTATTGTTTGGATTATTTGCTCTGTTTTCATTCTCCATAATGTTAAAGCATAAAGTGGGGTTTCAAAAAATTTATTTTTTAGTGGAATTGTTGGAATAGAGAATAATGAGTATAAAAATTGAAAAAAAAAAATGTATATAAAAAGATTAACAGGAAGAAGCATTTTAAGAATATTTATTCCTATTGGTTATTTCTTATTTAAACTAATAGGAATATTTATTCTAGTCGGCTTATAACCTTCAAAATATATTTATTCTAATTAGCTATGCAATAACCTTATTGTTTATTTTAATATTTTAACAAATATTTAATCCTATTTGTTAAAGAACGAAAAATATTACTACGTACTTGGCCCATAATGAAAAATCATACTATTCATTACTCTTTATATGTTGTTTAGCTTACAATAACAATAGTCAAGTTCATAGGAGAGCAAATACTTATTCTACGTCCTATTATTGCAATCTTTTTATTGCACATAGATGAGGAACTTTTGACTGAAATGAATAACCCTAAAAAATTATCTCATTTTCAGCACCTTCGCAAAAGAATATTCGATCCATAAATGACCTTAAATGACATTACTTGAAATTATATGACAACAAATTATTCCTTTAGATTCAAATTTTTTTCAATTATAATTAAAGTATTGTCAATCTTCTCTAAACTCAACAATATATGTGAATTCCTCCTGGTACCAATTATTGACTATTGATTTTTCTAATACATTGTGCTACTCAATACCAATCTCATTTTCTTCTTCTCTTTCTTCTTCATGGTTCGCTTGGATAACATTGCAGTACCATATTCGCTTAATCTTATTTTGAACTAATTGAAATATTGAATTTGTGAAGGCTTCTTGAAATTGTTTCTCCCATTTAAAATTTGATATGCACATAATGACTTTATTTTTTGAATCATAATCAACAATAAACTCTTTTTCAATTTTATCACACATAGCTACCTCATATTGTTCAACCAACTACTTTAATGTGCTTATGGAGTTAACATATCCATCAAAATAGGCATGCATACTTTTACTTCTTTTAGTGAAAACCATTCCAACCTAAAATTTGCGATTAAGGTATACTGGTACCTAACTTTGCCTTTCATTATACAACTTTAACAACCACTTTTTATTCTCCAGTCCATATTTTCTTAAAAAGTCATTCCAATTCCTTATAAACATATCAACAGTCAAGGAATCATAAATTAATGTCTTAAACTCAATGATTGCTTTGTCAGAATCAAGAATATTCTATAAATTTTTAGGCACTTTGTAATATATATGCCACAAACAAAATCGATGAATTGTGTTTTGCTTTCAATCTCTAATAATTGCCTTAACACTCTCACATTAATCTGTCAAAATTGAAATAAGATGAATGTTTTCCCATTATTGCAATCCAAGTTGAAAATATCTACTTAAATGATTCCACGTCCTTATGAGAAATTAAGGCATAACCTAAAAGAATTGATTGGCCATGTTAATTAACACCTATAATAGTTGCAAATGGCATATTATATCGGTTAACAAGATATGTAGTATCAAAACTGATAACATCGTAAAATTCTTTATAAGCAACTATGCCACGCGGGTGAATCTATAACACATTTTTTAGCCTACCTTCGTCATTAACATCAATTAAATGAAAAAAATTTCTATCTTTTTATTGAGTTATAAGAAATAACTTACGGACAACTTCAACATCACTATCACCATCACTAAGTCTTAGTCTTCTACTCTCAATAAAATTTTTGTAATCTTTTAGCAAACATCCAAGATTATCATGACCACCTACTTGAACTTCTAAAAGTATGACACTTTTATAAGGCCTTAAGCCTGCTATATCATTAGCTTCTAAAGTTATCTTCATGTGAGCACTCAAATTCTAATGGGCAAGCATCAATCTAAACATGTTAGGATCCAAATCATGATTATATTCTGTGTGGACTGAACTAATTTGCCAAATACCACTATCTTGCAAAATAACATTTGTTTTTGTAGGACAATTTATTCTTTTAGACTTCTTCTCTACATTCATCTTCCTACCCTTATCATAACTAACTGCTCCATATCTACAATCACTCCTTCCTGTAGAACGTGTTTTCTTTGCTGACCCTTTATTTTGGCATGGTCACTATATGCCTTATAGAAATTGTCCATAATTGAAAAGAGCACTCTTAGAAGAAGACCTATGTTTATATCAAAATTGTTCAATTCTTCTAAATTAGTATCTTGCAAATCTCATATAATCTCTTCTTCATCATCTTGAGAAGTTTGATCTTCATCGACATCTAATCTTGATTTATTAGACTGTCATCTTTAGTTATACCAAATATTTGTTCCATGAATTCGTACATGTTTGGATTATTTGCTCTATTTTCATTCTTTATAATGTTAGAGCATAAGGTATGGTTAAAAGTTGAAAAAAAATTTATATAAAAAGATTGAACAGGAAAAAGCATTTTAAGAATATATATTCCTATTGGTTATTGCTTATTTAAACTAATAGGAATATTTATTCTAGTCTACTTATAACCCTTAAAAAAATATTTAATCTAATCAGCTATGCAATAATCTTATTGCTTATTTTAATATTTTAACAAACATTTATTCTTATATGTTAAGGAATGAAAATATTACTCGTACTTAGCCCATAATGAAATATTACACCATACATTACTATTTATATATTGTTTGGCCTAAAATAGCATCAGTCAAGCCCATAGGAGAGCAAATATTTATTCCACATCCTATTATTGTACTCTTATTATTGCACGTAGATGAAGAACTTCTTGTCACACCCGTACTCTACTATAGGTACAATTGCATTCATAATACATTGCATTTACATACATGTTGATAAAATTTAAGTATAAGCTAGTATTTGTAGTCAATTTAGTGTATCATGGTTAACCGTGATTTGTATTCGATTAAAGAGTGAGAATTTTAGAATTTTTATGTCACTCAAAATGAGTAAAATTTTGAGAATAAAAGGGATTTGGAATTAAATGAAGTAAAAGAATGATAATTAAAAATTTTAGAATGATTTGAACTCAATTGCAACAAATAGTCGTGCTAAAATGCATAATTGAAAGCTTGAGGTTCCATAGGTTACAAAGTCATTTCATTAAGGGATTTAGTCAATATTTTACAACAAATTTATCCAAAATGAGTCTGGATTCTTCTTCAGGTTGTGGCTGGTTGAATTCATATGTATATGTTTAAGAATAAAGAGAATAACTAACACTTAGACAGAAAAGAAAAGAAAAGAAAAGAGGAGGGACAAAGAAAGCATAAGCCTACTTGTTGATACTGATTTCTGAAGCATATTTTGAAGATCTAAAGCACTTTTAAGGCTGAAATTATCATCCCTAGAGCCTGATTTGATTGATTTGGTAAGTAATTTATGAGTTTTTGGTTGAATTGAGATAGGTTTTGCATACTGCAGATTTCGGGTTCTATATGTCTGGTTTGGTAGTCTCTGTGTTTTGATTATAACTTGAGCTATAGAGCTCCAAATTGAGTGTCATTTGATTCTGTAACCACTTAATAGAGTCCTCTAAAACTTTGTCTCTTTGAGGTTAAGCAAAATCAGTCAGTAAGTTAGACTAATAAAAAGAAACATTTTAATGCTCACTCTGTTCATGTATAGTGACCTGGTTGTATTCAGGTGCTTATATCTCACTCTATAGTTGTCTAAATTAAGTGAAAATTTAACAAAAATTCAGTGTACATATATATTTAATGCTGATTCAAATTTTAGCTTCAAATTCAATCTCTACAGGTTTGGAGAATTTTTCTAAGTTAGGACTGTAAACAGCCCTTTTAGAGTTAAAGGGGCAGAATAGTGAAATTGAGTTGTTTTGCATTGTATGCACACCATTTGGGGGCTGCATGAATAGGATAGCATATAAGATTATTTTATTAATGATTTTTTTAATGAATTTTCATGTTTTAGGTGCTGGAAAAAGAAAGGAAGGTGCTGGTACAAGAAAGGAAGGTGCTGGTACAAATTAAACAAAATGGTGTATCGGTTGTGTTTATTTTGGAAAGCTATTTTGTGAGTAGATGTTCAAGCCTTTTAAATATTTTATAATAGCAATAAAATGAGTATTTTAGCGATGTTTAATGAGCTTGAATTGATTTATTAAAATGGTTTCAATTCAGCCTTTGTGACACTTGAATTACACCTCGTCTCACGTAGCCCGAGATGGACGTTTAAAACCAACCATTCAACAAAGCGTTTAATTCAATCAAATTATGTTATAAACATTACTAATAAAATTGGAAATAATATCTTGGAAAGGTTTGGTGTTATACGTTACAAT
>CATIWM010636389.1:0-28793 GCA_949671775.1 Mallotus repandus
AAGAATGAGAGAAGAAGAAAGAAGTCTAGAACTTTTGAAAGAATAAAGTAAAATTGAAAAAAGAAACAATAAGCATTAAAAAAAAAAAAAAAAACAAATCACCGTACTTTTGAAAACATTTTTGCAAAAAAAAAAAAGTACCCAGTGTAATTTTCCTAAATTAATAAAGTTTAATTTAATATAAATAGGTCATAAATTGATCAGCGTATTTAAAATATACCAAAAAATAAATTTAAGAGATAGTTATTATAATATCATGAGATTTGACCAATTATATTATTAGATCTCTAAGTTTTTAATAATTAATTTAAGTATTTTTTAGATTTTATTTCGTTAAATTGCTAAATTTTTAATATTTAATTTATCGTTAAACTGATCAATTTGAAATAATAAATTTTTTATTTGATCCCTGAACCTATGATATAATTTTAAATTTATACAATTTTATTTATGAAATTAAGATATATTTCTTATTTATAGTGTTTTTATTGGAATAATAATTATGATAATTTAATAAATTTAAAAATTTTAAATAAAATTAAAATATTTTATATAAATTAATCTATTTCTAATTTTTATCAATTAATTACATATTGATTTAATAAATTATAATCAGTGCAATACCAATTATATAAATCACATTAATACAGTAACAAAAAACTAAGTTGAAACCTAGTTGATATAGTATGTATCATATAGCCCCATTATAGTAATGCCAATTCTAAATCAATATATTTTAAATTTATTTTTATATTAAAAATAAAAATTATTTAGTTATTATAAAGAAAAATCATTAATTTTATGTTGAACTTTGAGTCAATTTTAAATTGAATTTTACTTTGAAAGTTAATTCAATATGCTCTTTCAACTTTATAAATTGTGTTAATTCTATCTAATTTTATTTGAAAGACCTAATTATTTTTTAAAAAAATTATTTTTAGATCCTCATAAAATAAATTTGACACTTATTAAATTTTTTACTCTCTTTTTCCTATAAGAAAAAATTAAATGAAAGAATTTTTTTTAATCCTAATTTTGTCACTCTTGACATAAATTTAAAAATTAATTTCCAAATATCTTCAACATTTTTAAATTTTTTACTAAAAATGCTTAAATTTTAACTATTTTAAAATTTACTTCTCAACTTTCAACCACATTATTTAAAAATTTTTCTAATAGAGGTCAAACCAAAAAAGTATTAGATAAAATAATAGAGAATTTTGAAATACCAAAAATATTAGTCAAAATATTAAAAAATATTTAGTTTTTCCAAAAAATTAAAAATATAAAATTTTATTATTATTTATAGCCATAGTTAAAAGTGCTTACTTTATTCCTTTTTATTTTTATTAATATTAGTTTATATATTAAAATTGATTCACAAGTTATCACTTTTTTCTTATTATTTTCAATTGATATATAAAAAGCTAAAAATTTATGTAGGAATTTAAAAATTGATTTTTAAATTTATTTCAAAAATGGTAAAATTAAAACTTTAAAATATTTTTCAATTTTTATTTTTCTTAAAAATAAGAAAAATAAAAATTGAATAACTGTTAATTTTATTTTATAGAGATTTAAAAAAATATTTTTATATATACAATTAAATCCTTCAAATAAAATTGGATAAAATTGACACAATTTATAAAGTTGAAGGAGCAAATTGAAATGACTTTCAAAATTAAATTTAATTGATAATTAGTTTAAAGTTAAAAATGAATTTCCATCGTTATAATTATTATTACAATAAAACACTAGGCTAAACAAATTATATTAATTTAATAAAAAAATGAGATGACCTTAAAATTATATTATAAGTTAATTGATAAAATAGAATTTTTTATTTTTCAAAATGATATATTAAACAGTAATTAAATAAAAGAGATGTAATAATTTAAGAAAATAAAATCTCAAAAATATTTAAATTAATTATAAAAACACAAAAATCAAATAATATAATAGGTGAATGAGAATGGAAAAGGGAATAAAAATTTGAAGAATGTGTTTGATTTCAGTAGGGAATGATAATAAGAATGAAAATCAAAAATATCATTTAACAACTAAAATTTTTCTTATGAAAAAGTATTTTTTAATTATTTTTTATATATAAAAATTAACATTATAATTATTTTTATATATTAAAAACTAATATTATAATTATGTATTATAAAATATTTTTTATAAAAATATTATTATAATTTTTTTAAAAATTATGAAAATTATTTACTCTTGAGAAATATTTTTTATTCAAACATTTAATGCATATTTTTATTAATTTATATGTTTTATTTATAAATTTTAAAAAATAAATGTTAATATTTAATTATTTGACTAATTTATAATGAATTTGACTTGATTTACAAGAGAATCAAAAGTCATTCCTTAAGATTAAAAAGGAAATGATGATTTCCATTGATGGGGGAATCATATTCTTATTTCCATGTTAATTTTAGCTCATTAAACACTAAAAATTCGATCCTCATTCTCACTCTCATTTTTTATCAAACAAACGCACCCTTAATTCAAATAAGTTGAACCCAATTAAAACACGAAGTGACATGTTTAATTAAATAGATGGATAATGGCTCTCACCTTGCCCCTCTGGCCACAATAATTGAAAACAATGTAACTGCTCCTAAACCAAACATGCTTACGCCAAGATGTAATATTACATAAAAAAAAAAAAATAACGTCTTTAATCTATATCTTACAATATTAGAATTACACGGCACGTATATTTAGAAAACAAAATGATGCATCTAATTAACATTCATGCCCCTCAAGTAAATCTCCATTTAATTGATACTTTATTTTCCTAAATAAAAGATTACTTGTAGAATAAGAATTTCTAAGTCAATTAGAAAAAGGAGTTTTTTATCAAAAAGAATCCCAGATCAAAAAGAAAAACTCTCTAAATAAGAACAAATCCTACATAGAAGAGGAATCATATTCCTCTTAGGTTTGAGCATTATACTCCCTATAAATACCCCTTATTTCTCCCTTTACTATTCATTCTATTCTTTTAGCTCATTGCTCTTTCTCTCTTTAAATTCTTTCTGTAATCTCTCTCTGACTTAAGCATCGGAGGGTTTGTGGAGGAAACCTCACATCTCACCTTGCTTCTCTGTTAATTACTTGACTGCAGGACTCGGAGATTCCAGAAATCAAGTTATCAAGTGGTGTCGTCTGGGGGAAACCTCTTGATTCAAAAGTCATTATCAGTTACCGAGCTAAAACAAAGTTCACATCATAACATCCAGCCCACCAACCACGGATACTCAGATCAATTCCCTAGGATTAGCCGCAAATGCTCCCATCAATCCATCAGCCCATGTGCCTCCTATTAACCTATCCGCTCCTATCTTACCTATATATTGATCCAGCTCTCATTCATCATGCAAGGCCGTCATCTCAAATCCCTCTTAATACACACTTGTCATCTGAAGTCACCCAAGGTTGGGTGACCCCAGGCATGAGCTTTCCCTATTATGCTCCTCTACATCATGTTAACCGACCCATTCCCTCAGTGCCCTTCCCAAGTCTTCCAAGAACCCCCGTAACAAACACACCAAACCTAAACATAGTAACCCATATGTTCAACTTGCCTCCGGTGAATAGAGAGGCGATGATCCAAAGCAACCAAGCTCAGATGGCTCTCATGCAATAACAATTGAATGCCCTTATCCAAAATAATAACCCCGGAGAAGATAATATAGAAAATAATATGAATTTGCCACCTAGAGTTTTCATGGACGGGATAAAGAAGCCCGGAGAGATTCAAAAGAGGAGTCTAATACAAGCCGCCCAGTGTTAGATGACTCTCAGATAGCCTAGAAAGTGGAACAAGTAATTCAGAAGGCCCGGACAGGACCAAGAAAGGGAGATGAGTGCGTGCTGGAAGGAACAACGCCTTTTGTGAGCAGAATCAATAAGACGGAGATCCCATCCAAGTTCAAGTTGCCTTAATTGGAGCAGTATGACGGCACTGGAGATCCAATCAACCACGTTTCATCATTCAGAACAAAAATGATGCTCTAGAATGTTAATGATGGAATTCTATGCCGGGTCTTCCCTAGCACACTAACCAAAATTGCCCAAAAGTGGTTTCACCAGCTTCCAAAGAATTCTATATCATCTTTTGAAGAGTTTGTTGAGAAGTTCATAGCATAATTTATCACTAATGTTCCTCTTGCCAAAAGCATAAACAATCTCCGGACATGCAGGTAAGATATCAATGAATTATTAAGAAGTTACTTAGACAGATTCAATAAAATGGCTAAGCAAATAGAGAACTTAAGTGACGAAGTGGCTGTTGAGGCACTAAAGAACAGAACTCGATTAGGAAAGCTCAAAGATAAAATCTTGACGAAAGAGCCACATACCTTCTCGGAGGTCATGACCATGGCCACTAAACTAATCAAGATGGATGATGACAAAAGGTTGCGAAGGGATGACGAAAATCGACCTTTCAAAAAGAATGATAGAATTGATCAAAGAAGGCATCTAGCTCCCCGAAACAATTACACAAACCTAGTATAAGGGTTCATAACAGAAACTAAGGGATTTACACCCCTAAATGCTTCCAGATCAAGAATTCCCATATGGATTAGAGAAAATGGAGTAGGCATAACTCCAGCAAGGAATCTAACCCCTCCAAGAAAAGGAGCACCAAATGGAAACAAGTACTGCCAGTATCATTGAGGTTTCGGGCATGAAGCAGATGCAGATCTCGTACTATCAATCGAATAATTAATCAAAAATGGAAAGCTAGGAAGATTCACAAGAACTCGAGATCCGAGTGATCGAGTTGAGGATTCCCCAGATACAAAGAAAGCTCGTACTAAAGTTACTGGAGTCATTAACATGATTGTTAGAGGTGAAACATCAACCAAGAAAAGGATGGAGAGACCTCAAAGGGAAGAATACTGAGTACCTAAACAAGGGTCAACCATGACATTTGGATTTGACGATGAAGAGCATGTCCAATATCCCCATAATGATGCCCTGGTAGTGAGCGCGTACATCCAAAATTATCTGGTAAAAAGACTTTTGATATATGAAGGTAGTATTGTCAATGCACTTTCATGGAACGCCTACAAGGCCATGGGAGGTTCAATCACTGATTTAAAAACGATCAAAAATTCAATCACTAGCTTTTGTGGAGGAACTACCCAGCAAGTAGAAGTGGTGGAACTAGAAGTAGAATTCAAAAACCGGGACACCGGAGATATCAAAGAAATCATAACTCTATTCAATATAGTAGATCTTTCACTTACCTACAATGGGATCATCGAATGGCCTATTCTATATGAGATTGATGCTGCCACAAGCATCAGGAGGTTAACTATGAAAATCCCTTTAGAAGACTGAGTAATCACTATACACAGAGATCAGTCAATGGCCAAATAATGCTATTAAATGGTAGTAAAACCACGAATGGAAGCATTCCCGTTGGAAGCATTAAAAGCATAAAAGCAGGGAACAAGCCCAAAACCCGTTGATCAGGTCCAGACTCTACAGATAGCTAAAGGAAAGACAGTTAGAGTTGGTGGTGAACTTGACAAGCACATCAGTAAAGAGATTAGTAAGGTTCTACATGAGCATTCAAACAGCTTTGCCTCACAAGCATCCGAGATTGTGGGAGTAGATCCTCGGATCGCGTCTCACAGCCTGAACATTAACCCAAAAGCCAAACTCGTGGTTCAGAAAAAGAGAAAGTTCACCTATGAAAGATAGAAGGTGATCACTGAAGAGACCAAGAAGTTATTAGATGTCAGATTTATCAGAGAAGTTAAACATCCGGAGGGGGTAGCTAATGTGGTACTGGTCAAGAAAGCCAATGGGAAGTACAGAATGTGTGTCGACTACACAGATTTGAATAAGGCATGTCCTAAAGACAGCTACCCCTTACCAACAATTGATCAGTTAGTAGATTCAACAGCCTGCCATAGCTTATATAGCTTTAATGATGCCTCCCAAAGATACCACCAAATCCCAATGAAAGAGGAAGACCAAGAGAAAACATCCTTCATTACATATGAGGGTCTTTATTGCTATAAAGTTATACATTCTGGATTGAAGAATACCAGAGCAACATATCAAAGGCTGATGAATCACGTCTTCCAAAGTCAAATTGGGAAGAATGTGGAGGTATATGTAGATGACATTATCGTCAAGAGCCAGAATACAGAAAAACATGCTAAGGATCTTAAACAAATCCTCGATACTCTTAATCAGTACCAGATCAAGCTCAACCCAGATAAATATGTCTTTGGAGTACAATCCTGGAAAGTTCTTAGGCTTCATGATTTCACACAGAGGGATAGAGGCAAATCCAAAAAAATGGACACTATTTTGAACATGAAAACTCTTAAGACACTGAATGAACTTCAAAAGCTTAATGGCAGGATCACAGCTCTTGGAAGGTTTATATCATGCTTGGCCAAAAAATGTTTACCCCTATTCCGAGCTCTAAAAAACTCCATGCGATTTAAGTAGAATAAGGAATGTCAGGCTATGTTTGAAGAAATCAAAAAGTTTTTATCATCACCCGCTTTACTCAATAGACTAATTCCAAATGAAGTTTTATATTTGTTTCTCTCCATTGGACACGAATCCATTATCGTAGTATTGGTTCGAGAAGAAGGAAGCCGGCAAAACCCAATTTACTATATTAGCAAAATCCTCAGAGGCTCTGAGGTCTGGTATCCTAAATTGGATAAACTCGCCATGATGGTCGTTCATACATCTAAGAAGCTCAGACAATATTTCCAAGTTCATCCGATCATAGTCAAAACTAACTTCCCTTTGCAAAAAATCCTTCAGAGACAAGAAACATAAAAAAGATTGGTCCAATGGTCTATTAAGCTAAGCAAGCTCGATATTAGTTATGAGCCTCGTCACCAGATAAAAGCTCAGGTAGTGGCAGACTTCATCCATGAGATGATAGTAGAAGAAACAACTTTGGTACCTTACCCAGAGTGGAAGCTATACATCGACGGAGCATCTGGGGCTCAGGGATCTGGAGCTGGGATTATTCTCATTGGACCATGTAAGGTCAGAATAAAATACACAGTCAAGATCAAGTACAATGCCATGAATAACGCAGCTGAGTACAAAGCGTTAATCACAGGACTTAAGTTAGCCATTGAGGTAAGAGCCTAGAATCTCAAAATCTACTCTGACTCTTAATTAGTGGTCAACCAAGTCAAAGGGACGTACCAGGTCAAAGACCCAAGCATGGTCAAATATGTTAAAAAAGTGAGACAGCTCCTAAAGATGCTTGAACAAGAAGGGGGGTAATAGAAAATACCGCAGATCCCCAAAAGTGAGAACACGGAAGCATACCTGTTAGTAAAATCAGCATCAGAAGATATCAAACCTTCAACGAGCTTGAGCTAACTGAGGAACTAGCTAAGCCAAGCATCGAAGAGGTAGAAATTATGAACACTCAAAATGTGGCGGAATTGATGAAGCCAATCATTAAATAATTAAACCATGGTGCCTTACCTCAAGAAAAACTTAAAGCTCAGAAGCTGAGATTCAAAGCTGTACATTACTCTATTTATAAAAGAGAACTTTACAGAAGATCTTTGTCTCACCCATGGTCAAAATGTATTTCTCCAAAAGAAGGAAATTATGTGTTCAGAGAAATCCATGAAGGAAAATGTGGAGCTCATGAAGCCCAGAGCTCGCTGGTCAAAAAGGCATTACTCTAAGGATACCATTGACCAACTATGTCCCAAGACGCACTACAACTTGTCCAAAAGTGTTCCAAATGTCAACAGTTTACTCGACTGAATTATAAATCATCTAAAATCCAGCATCCCATTGGAAGCCCATGGCCCTTCGCTGTTTGGGAAATGGAAATTCTGGGACCCTTCCCAGTCTCTACATCACAAAAGAAATTCTTGATCGTAGCTATTGACCATTTCACCAAGTGGGTAGAGGTTGATGCAGTTCCAACCATTACAGAGGCTCGAATACAACACTTTTTTTGGAAGAAAATCATTTGCAGGTTTGGAATACCGCACACTCTGATCATAGATAATGGAAATCAGTTCAACAACAAAAAATATAAATCATTATGCTCAGACTTGGGCATCAAGCTTAGGTTCACCTCAGTAGCTCATCCCTAGATGAATGTTCAGATGGAAGTTACCAATAGAATCATCATGCAAGGATTGAACAAAAGGCTAGACGAAAAGCAAGGGAACTGGGTTGAAGAGTTGAATAATGTTATTTGGGCATACAGAACAACACCCAGGAATTCAACTAGAGAAACACCCTTCAGACTAACCTATGGAATGGATGCGGTGATCCCTATGGAGATCGGGTCATTAAGCTACAGGGTAATAGGAGAATTGGACCTAGAGGTCAACAACATTAATGCTCGGATATGTCTAGACTTATTAGAAGAAAGAAGAGAACAAGCATCCATTTTCTCAGAAGATCAAAAATTAAGAGTCGTTGGATATCACAATAAACATGTCCAACCAAAGCAGTTCAAGGTCAGAGACCTGGTGTTAAGAAGGGCAGACATTGGCAAAGGCAATTCTGGAATAGGCAAACTCGGACCCAATTAGGAAGGCCCTTATCAGGTTGTAGGAAAAACTACTAAGGGTGCATACAAAATACAAAATTTACAGGGTAGAGAATTGCCTAGATATTGAAACTCAAAAAGTCTGAGGAAATATTACCAATAGAGAAATTGTACTTAAATAAAGAAATAGAAAATAAAAGTACTCTTTTCGTTCATTTTCAAAGCAATTCTACATTCAAAAAAAAAAGGAGAAAGAAATTATTCAACATTCACATTAGCCCCGAATTCTAGGGGCCGTTCGTCATCATCATACATTGAGCTAGGTTCCTCAGAAGGTTGATTTTAATTTGTTTCAATAGTAGCAGATGATTGTTTTCCAGTAACTTTAGGCTCAGTTGGTTGCTCAGAAGTAGCCCCCTTAGTAACAGTAACTTTCTTTCTCGTAGCCTTCAGGTCTTTTCGCTACTTCAAAGCAGACTTCTTCGCAGCCTCTGCCTTAGAAGCCAGCCTTGCTGCATCATTAGGCATTATCTTCTCCAGTTCAAAGAAGTCTAGATCTCCGTGCTGAGTAAGCAGTACCCTTTTGGACTCAGATTTGTAAGCTTTGAGAAATCCAACAACTATGTCCCGGTAAGACTTCAAATCTGCCTTTCGGGCATCTTTCTCCTTAACCAGATTCTTCTTTAGAGTATCCAAGTTGGCATCCTGTTCTTCAATTCTTTTGGTCTACTAGGCCTGGGTATGCTCGAGATCTTCAATCTTTTTTTGGCAAGACTCAACTTCGGACTTTCCCTTTACCTGTTCTATCTCTGCTATCTCCAGAGCACGCTTGGCTGCATCGAGCTTCTTCTCATATTCTAGCTCAATGGCACACAATTTTTCTTCCTTCAAGCTATTTTCACTCTTTAGGGAGTATTGGTTATCCTTCCACAGCAATAACCCTTGTACCAGGTAAGAAAAGAAAACATTAAGTCTCAAAAAACTTAAGAATAAAATGTAAATTTAAAAGTTCATATAGATACCTCCAATGTTTGTAAAATCAGAGCGTTGGGCAACTCGTCCTTCCCCAGATCCATCCACTGTAATATATCATTCAGCAGACGCAAGGACTCAGTATATTGGTCTCAAACTTGAGCGTTTTGAATGCTCGGAGGATTCATCTTTTGGAGGAAAAATTTCCTCATGTCCGAACATCTAGGGAGCCATGGGAATTTGATGAATAACCCACTCCCCTCTATTAGCTCCTCATCATCCAGATCTAGCTCCCGAGTACACTTTCTCAGAGCATCAGTGGTTTCAGTAGCCACCACCTGCACTGAAGGCGTTGCCAAATCCTCAGCAGCCATTGTAGTTAGATTAAAACAAACCTCAGGATCACCCTCCTCCTGGGTCAAGTCCGTGATGTCCAGATCTAAGTTGAGCAACTCCAAAAGCCCATCGTCTGCAATGTTCATTACGTCTGCAAAAGTAAAATAATCAGCCATCTATAAAATGAAACGAAAAAACAAAGTCAGAATATACCTTCAAAAGCTCAGAGATTAACAGCTACAGTCCTATTCTAGAATAAACTCGTCAAATATATCGACGAGAGTAATTCTCGATAGACGTGCTCTTAGTTATGCTTTCTTCGTTCAACCGACGCACCAACTGCTTGTCTTCCTCAAGTAGACTGGGCAGGTGCCTCACTTTATGGCATTCGTCTACCCAAATCCATCAGATGTTAATAAAATTTGAGGGATGTTCAATTACAAAAAATATGTGCCTCCAGGACTTCTGCAAATCCGAAAGCTTGATAAAAATACTATTATTCCGAGTAGCTGACAATGAGAAAGTCAGTTCCACCTTCTTTTTATTTAAACTATACATAAACTAAAATATCTCTAAGTTTGGTTCCCTATTCTCTCTATGTGCAAGCTCTATGCACCCTGTTAATATCCTATAGCTATTCGGATGAAGTTGCCCAGGTGCAATATTATACCTATTCAAAAAAGCTTTCACAAACGAATCCATAGGAAATCGTAGACCACCTTCTAACTAGTCCGCATACACTACTATCCTCACCATATCTATAAAAGGCTCATGAGCCCTAAACCTACTCACAATAGTGTGCAACAAGAAGTCATTTGGAATATTATATCTTCACCTATACCACACTAACATATTGTCATCTACTCTAGATTCAAAAATATCTGACTTCCCTTGTTCCCGTGGAGCCATCGCAAAGTAAGAAGAAGAAGAAAATAATACTAATAAGAATAGAAGAGCATTCACCTGACAAATTGAGAAATCCCAATAGCAAACGATAGCAAAAGGCAAGTGAGCAAAAAATAGAGAAAGAATAAACATGAATAAGGAGACGCAGTAAGAGCTTCTCTCAGCAACAAACTATACTATTTATAAAGCCAAAGAAGAATCCAAAAGGACATCAAACACCCTTAGGGCATAATACAAAAAAGGCATCTCTTAAGGGTAAATCGGCCAATACATATCTGCCATAAACACTCATTATTAGCGCAGTTATGAATATAACTATCCTTTTAACTGACGCGAATCTTCAGTGGCACGATGTACTGAAATGTCTCATCTTTTGACAAAATGAACAAACACGACAGTTACACAAATTCAAAATTCAAAAAGCATATCAAAAGGCGTGAAACTTACAAATCACTGCCAGGTCTCCCAGCTCTTGGGTCGCTATATTGCACTGAGCATCTCAAAAGCCGAGAATATATGGAAACTCGCATCCTTAGGTCACTACATTGCACCGAGCGATCACATAAAGTCTAGTATAAATGGAAACTAGCAACCTCATGTTGCTCTTCAGCACTGAGGTCTCAAAACTCCAGCACTAGCTGGTTCCATTTTGCGTGTTGCAACAACACTGGTAGGTTAATCTCTCAGAACATGTATTAACATCAAGCATCTGTATAAGTATAGCTGGCATCTCTTTATTTCACTCAGACATCAAAACTTCGAAGACTCGGTACCGAGCATCTCAACCAACAGTGACTGAGGTTGGCCACCTTAGCTCACTTTTCGGCATTAACATATGACCTTCCATTTCTTCTTCCGAACTCTTTACTCCGCGTTATCGTCACCACGAATAATGAACTTTAGAAATCTCAAACATAAATATCCGACTAGACTTGCGGGGGGGACTCTTGATACCCCTCAGGTAAATTTCCATTTATTTAATACTTTATTTTCCTAAATAAAAGATTACTTGCAGAACAAGGATGTCCAAGTCAATTAGGAAAATGAGTTCCTCATCAGGAAAAATCCCGGATCAAGAAGGAAAACTCCATAAATAAGAACAAGTCCTATATAGAAGAGGAATCATATTCCTCTCAGGTTTGAGCATTATACTCCCTATAAATACCCCTCACTTCTCCATTAACTATTCATTCTATTCTTTTAGTTCATTGCTCTCTCTCTCTCTCTTTAAATTCTTTCTCTAATCTCTCTCTGACTTAAGAATCGGAGGGTTTGTGGGGAAAACCTCACATCTCACCTTGCTTCTCTGTTGATTGTTTGACCGCAAGACTCAGAAGTTCCAAAAATCAAGTTATCAAACATTAATATATAATAATGCTAATATATTATTCATAAATTTAATCTAAATTCTCGCCAACTTCCCACTAATTTAGTGGTAGAAAGCTTGACATTTTTATAGAAGGAGAGGGTTCAAATTCCCCCACCCCTACCTCTCCAGTGATAAAAAAAAAATCTAAATTCTCTAAATTAGGCAATAATATTTACAAGAATACAGCCATGATTATATTTCTATTCAATTCTTCCACAATTTGTGGTATTTAAATATTGTTTTAGGATTTTTAAATTATTAATTATATTTATTGTTGTAATCTCCACATATTTCTAACAATTGCATCATTTATCATTATAATTATTAAGCATATAGGCATTAAAAAATTCAAACATTTGTGATATTTTATAATTTTATCTCAATTTTAAATTATTAATAATTTTAACACAAACATTCATTTGATAGAAATTAAATGAAAGATATTGAAGTGATATCTATAAAATGTTAAATTTATTTTAAATTATAAAATATAAAATTATATTGACATAAAAAAATATAAAAAATACAATTTTTGGTAATTTTATTCCAATCTTTAAATTGTGATAAAAACATTTTAATTTGAAATTATTTTGTCAAAATTAAATTAAAAGGAATGTTGGAATAATTAAAAAAATTACATTTACTTTTGATGAATTTATAAATCAATGAATGGTATCATTAATGCATTTAAAAATTATATATATGAAGTAAGATATTACAAATATTTTTCATGTTTTAGAATGAAGTGTCTTTGATTCATTTTAAATAAATAATTATTGAAAAATTCATAAGCATTCAAATTTTCTAGAGTAATAATTTCTATATTAGACATATTTATAAAATTTCAAAGTATTACAATGACAATCATTTATAAATTTAACAATATACCAATGATAGATTAAATTTTTATCATTACATTGATTTTTTATTTAATTTTAACCAAATAATTATTTGTATAGGATAAATGCATATATGGTGTCCAAATTTTTTACTTTTACTATTTTAGTTTTTGAACATTTTTTTTTATAATTAGGTGTCTGAACTTGCAATTTTTTTTTAAAATGGTGTCTTTAACAGGTTTTACAGGTTAAATTATTTATGTGTCTTACTTAAAGTCGTAAACTTATTTAAATGTCTTTTTATATTAAAGTAGTAAACTTACTTAAATGTCTTTTTATATTAGATTCATTTTTATTTTTAATTTAAAAATTTATTTTTCACTTATATATATTAAATTTGAAAGAAAAATATATTGAATATTATTAAATTAATTAAATTAAAATAATTAATCTATTAGTATTGAAAAATAAAAAATAAAAATATTAAATTTGTTTTTAAATTTATCTAAAAGAATGAAAAAATACAATTAACTAAAATAAAAAATAAAGTAAAAGTTTATTTCTTATAATTAAACAATGAAAAAGGAAATAAAATTTTGATGGATAAAAATTTTATTGGACTAAAATCATGTATAAAAAATTAGATTCAGCCACCATAATTAATAAAATAAAATATTTAATTTTTTTCTCTATAATATGATAAATAAAAAAATACTTTTTTCATTTATAATAATTTTAAAAAATAATTAGAATAACAAAGAAAATAAAGTTTGATATAAAATAAGGATATTTAAGTCAACTTACTATTTAAAATAAGACACATAAACACTTTAATATATAAAACCTGCTAGAGACACTATTTTAAAAAAAATTTATAGATTCAAATACGTAATTATAAAAAAGATTGTTTGAGCACCAAAATAGCAAAGTGAAAAAGTTTGAACACCATTATGCATTTATCCTCCTTATTTATACTAAATTGTTGAAAGTTGGCTAAAATGAAGACATTTTAAATTGATATAAAACTGTCAAAAAGTTTCAAATTTTTTAATTTTTACACATTTAAAAAAATGGTAAGTTTGAAATTTTATAAATGCCACATCAATATTTTTATGCATTGTATTCTCAAAAAAAAAATTATGCATTATTATTTGATTTTCACCAAATTATTGTTTGCTAAAATTGCCAAATATTGAGTAAATTAAAATATTTTTATTAAAATTAAAAAAAACACAAACTGATGTGATCCAAGGTTCAAGAAGCAGAGTTGAAAAGAGTCTGGCATGTATTACGATCAAAAGTGTGTTACAAACTGTTGCATACGTAAATTCGAAATTAAGTAGGATTATGTTTCCTTTTCAAAATTGCATATTAATTAGGTTTTGTTTATGATTTTTTATACCTATATAAAGGCTTTATTTTATCTAACCTAAATATATGGATGATTAAAAAAACTTAGAGAGTATGATTAAAAAAATTAGAGTTTTTTTTTCTTTGGTTACTTGGTTAACCATGTATTCTTATCATAACCTACGTTTGTGGCGAACAACTTTTATGACTTATCAAAGAGTGATCAACCTTTATGGCGTCTTCAATCTTGGCCAAAAGGTCAAATTAGACCCTCATATATACTCCAAAGTTAATATTGGACCTTAAACTTACATTGAATCTTATCTTAAAAAATTCTTACAATTAAATCTTATAAGTCAAACAAAATTTTAATTTCAATGGTTAACTAATGAAAATTTATTTAGATTAATAAATAAAATTGATAAATTTTTTAAAATATATATATATCACCTAATTATAAAGTTTTAAAAAAATTTAAGCGTATATGATAGTTTTCAAAAAAAATTTAAAATATATCTTTAAGAAAAGTTAAATTTTTTTAAAAAAAAATTAGTATGTAGGCTAAAATTTTTAAAATTTTATAATTAAGTGATATATATTTTGCAAAAAATTTTACCAATTTTTGTATTTTTCTAAATAATTTTTTCTTAATTAACCATTAAAATAAAATTTTACTTGACTTATAGAACTTAATTGTAAAAGTTTTTAAAATTTTATTTAACTTGTAGGACTTAATTGTAAAAGTTTTTTAAAATAAGATTCAATAGAGTCTAATTTTAAAAGAAATTATTAATAAAAAAAAAATTTAAAGTCCAATATTAATTTCGGCATATAATTGAGGGTCCAATTTGACCCTTTAACCATTAGGATTTTAAAGATTTAGTTTCCTTAGGATTCTAAGCTTGATCACTTTGATTTGTTTACTACTTTCCTTGGGCGTGGTATTAAATCGATTAAGGGTTTTCAAGTTAGTAATATAAAACCATTAGGATTTATTCTTGGATGTTTCTTAACATTTATATCAAATCGTAGGCTCTACAAAATAGATTGAGAACTTGATTTGAACTTTTCATTCGAAAATAAGTTTAGAACATGATTTGAACTTTCATTGAGAACGTGAATTTGAGCTCATGTTGAAAGAATTCACATGTTTATGGCGTGTGGTTTCATATATCCAAAGGGTTTAAAGGCGTAATCCTTGTAAGTTCTTTCATCGCATTCAAATTATTATTATTATTGCGTGGATGTTTAACTCAACATTAGTAAATTTTGTAAGTGCAGTCAGCCCACGTAGATATAATGCAAAAAAGGAAAGAAACTGAAAATTGGCATTTTCAGTGACTTATCAGATAGCATAATAAACGTACGCAAATGACGTTAGTGTCGTCGATGTAAAGTAATTGATGCTGCTTTTAGAGCAAACAGACCTAAATGATTTAGCATAAAAGAAAATCCTGGTTGGCCATGTCCATATTAAATATTAGGTACCAGTGATTGTACATGTAATATGGATAAGGAAATAAATGGCAACACATGCAGCATGCCAAATTTTTCAAGTTATTTTAAAGGTACAGCACAAAGGGAAGGCAGTCAAGTGGAGATTTGCACTTATAAAAATAATCTACCATAATCTACCGGGAGTGGGAGAGACACCTAGCTAATTGGCAATAGTTGACCAAGGCCACAAATTGGCTATTCATTATGGCATATCGCAATTCTGTCTCAATCTTAGCTTGTATTCCGCATTCCGTCCTTGCTTATGGTCGACATACCCTATCCCATGAATAATGAATTGGCCTGCTTCCCTTCCTAGAAATGGCAACCGAGGGGTACAGCATATTAAGAGATACCCCGCCTGGAATATGCGTAATCCGATTATTAAATTAAACTACATGTATTCATTTTGAACCTGCTTAGTAATATACTAAGCATGCTATGCTATCTAAATCTATCTGAATCAGCTTATGATTTTAACAGATTGATTTTAATAAAATTCTTTTCAATCGTAATATGTTTGTTATCTCTCTCTTTTCCTATCTTAGATGAGTGACTCTGGAGTTTATCCTCATAGCACCAGTCCACCGCTTTCAATGCAGCGAGACTTTGCCGAGAGTTTCAATCATCAAACGCAACTATAATTATCCTGGAAGGTTTCAGTAGCAGATCTCCGAGGGTCTTAATCCAAAACTATTATCCAATCGCGTCCAAAATAATTCTGAACCCTTCCTATTAGGGATTGGGTCGGCTAGAGAAAACTAAGAACATCAAAACATCATTTGTATGAGTGAAGGCACCCAATCTTGCATTTGTAATACTACCATACGGTTTGGGGTTTAGTTACCAGCCAACATAAATGTCATGGCTGCTTTGTCGATCTATCAGCTCAATTCATCCTTCTTTCAGCCTACCACTACAAATTATGGTATGGTCACTTAAGCAACTCCACCAAGGAAATAGGGCAGCTATATGACCTGGTCCTTCAAACATTCCAAGTAGCATATGAGCATCTATAGATCATGCCAAACTTTAGACATAATGCTCACAACTGTTACTAATTTACTATTAATAATTCATCTTTCTGTATGTGGACTGCAAAAGAAGTCGCTACAGAAGCTTATTGGGCAGAAAGAATTTTGTAAATCCACATTTCTCTGCCTTTCATGAGTAAAAAAAGTTCACTGCCAAATATATCGAGGCAAACAAATACCGAAGCACAAAGCAGTAAGACACATAATACACGATCATATGGTTCTGATCCATTTGCATATAAGCTGATGATAGCTATTAAAGGTACAAGGCGTATCAAGGGGCTAAGGTGACCTGGGAAGCACAAGGTGTGAGGTTGAGCCTAACATAGAACAAAGCAAATCACATTATACAATGTAACACAACTAAGCTTACCTAATAAAACTACTAACATTTTTTTTTTTGAAAGGCAACTATTTCATTATAAAAATAGGCTAAGTTGAAAAAGAAGTTGAAGAGACTTCACTGCTAATCATAATCTTATTAAATAGCAATGATCCTTGAAGCAACTCTAATACTTTGATTATCGAATCAACATAAACATCTTCTTCGCCAATCACTATTACACATCACATTCAAATTGATTACTTTTCGGTTTCTTCTTTACCATTTCCTTTCTTTTTTGAACAGAATAATCAGTCCTTATCTCGTTTGTCTGCACTAGAGGATTATTTGCCCTCAAATAAGAATATGCTTTATCCTTTTTCAATGACTTAGGCCTAGCACTTAGAGTGGATGCAGGCGTGACAATCTTGCATTTAAATAAATTTGTACGATAGACCTTTTCAATTCCACTAAGTCTAGCAACACCAATCCACTCCACTAATTTTGGTAACCCCATTCTGTGTCAATCAATAATCTAAACAATTCATTAACTACAAGAATAAATAATTTAAACAATTCATTTCTTTTGTCCTTTTTGTGTTTTTTTAATTTGCTATGGTCTGGATGGAAAGGATAATAACCTTGTCTCGTATTTGATTGAACCACAAGAAGAGGTTGCTTGGAACAAAAACAACACATACAAGAACAATGCCAGTATACTACCAGGGCATGCCTTTTCTAGGTCTTGTAACTGATTTAAATAGAATGACTTAATACCTAGGCGCACCTCATGAAGAGATACCATCAGCCTCATGAATCTTGAGCCGAAGGTGCACCTCATTAATAAATATAAAGCCAAGAAAGATATTCATTCTACATCAATGATATCCAAATATTTTCCTCTATAGGATGAGAAAAGAGGGGTAATGATCAATTGGTTACAATCTTAATATGATTTGATGAAAAAAGAAAAACTAGCAATTAACTACAAAATTTCCAAATGACCACAAAGCCAAATCTCATAGAGATAAAAGCAGAGAAATAATGTATGCTCTTTTGCAGGAAGAAAAAAAAGGATGCACAGGAAAGAAATGGCATAATTTTCTTTATCGTGTTGGATATATGAAAAAAAGAAGTATTCCCTCAACTCTTGAGTATTTCAAGCTGGCAATAATCTAAATATGAAAAGTGGTGCTGTTTAACATACTGGATGAAAGATATTTCTATGGATTATTCCTATTGAAACCTGTTCCGTACAGTATACTAAACTCATGAAAAGTATTAAGGATGGAGGACTGAAAGATTTCCATCATATCCACTAAATGTAAACTCAATTCAATACATTATGGATAAATGAGTACATGCCAAAGTTTGATCCCCATGTTGCTTCTAGAGAACATTTAGCAGTACACAGCTTTAAAATAAAACAGTAATTAGCTTTTACCAGCTTTTGTCTGCCACTAGGCTGACCTGTTTTGAGAACGAGTTCTAGGAAGAAAGTTACGAAGAGAAAACCTCTGTGGTTGCTTCTTCAAATTACTAAATCTCTTTTTCTGCCCTTGAAAATCTGTATCATTTCTTGGACTACTACCTGCAAACAGCAATGCATTAAAATCACCACAGAACATTGATGTGACACTGCATCATATATACAATATGTACCAGCCTACCAGGCATGTTTTACCTAAAAATAATTTCCTAAAATAGCAAAAAATAACATCTAACAAATAATCAATACTCATTTGACTGACTCTTCCTTTAATCAGTCTGGTCCAATGTTTCATAAGTAGTCAACTATATCTATATCTTTTATTTATTGGCAACTTATCAACAACAGACTGGACAACTCTAAATTGCCAACAAGCAATTAAAGAACTTGCGCCTGAAACCACATAATCAGTAGATATCCAAATGTTTATCTACAGTATTCACAAAATAAAAGTTTGCTAAAGAGAGATGGTGCAATTGACAACCACCTTTATGCAACTCAGTCATGAATTCTGGAACCCAGTAACTAAAAAGTGATGGCACATTTAAAGACAATCTTATTTATCTACAGGTAAGAAAAAATAAAAATGATAGATCTGCAGGACTTGCAGTTGCAACAAATATATGTTCAATTATCATAACACAGATAAAAATAGGCCTTCTACTTTTGACTAAATGTGCAAATCAATTTTCATGTTTCTGTAACGAAGAAAAGGAAGAATGTGAGATAATGGCTGCAAAGGGGATGGAAGGAACTGTCTCAAATTGAAACAACAAAGTTCAAGTTTTCAAAACATGCTGAGGAAAAAAGTAGAGCAAATTTGCATGATCAAAGCTGTAAGAGTTGAAATAAATATTTGATAATAAATGCACAGACAACAGTCCAGAAAAATTTTACAATAGACAAAAACAATAATATACCACAATATGAGTTCATTTACATAACCTTTAATTTGTTTGTTGGCTTGGACAGCTGTGGATCTCTGTTCTTTACTCCCTTCAATAGTAAGATTATCAATTTTATTGGCATGTGATATAGAGACTGTTTTTTCCCGTTTTGACATATTCCCGCTCTTCTTATGTACATTGCGCAGTCCTTCAGAATAATTTGATTCCATTTCATGATTTGACTTGTAATCTACTTCCAGAGCTACATATTCCTCTTGCTGAAGATCTGAACGAGTAAATCTTTTTCTGTTAGTTGATGCCCTTAACCTATTATCATCAGCAGATGTCTTCATCAGAGCATTGTCAGTGGAAATTTTAGCACTGTTGCACTCGGTAGCTGCAAAAGTTCCTTCAGAAGAACCTGTTACTGTTATAGAAGATGACTTATTCTCTAAATCTGATGTTATATTTTCTTTTTGCCTGTGACATGATGAATGAGTGAACCTCTTATTATTGGCTGAAGCCCTTAACTTCAAGGCATCAGCACTGTTCTTTATCTCAGTGTTCTCATTAGGAGTTCCACCATCATTCTGAATAGCCAAGCCTGTTATCGTAGTTTCTGTATCATGTTGGTTTAACTTCAACTTCCTTCTTGTGGATGTTGCACGAGTACGAGAGGAAATGAAATCAAAAGTCCTTTCTTCTGCACTATAATTGATGTATTCTGAGGTTTCATCTTCAATTTTTCTTTTCTGATTTTGTGTTCGAGAGGATAATTCCACAACATGCAAATTCCATGAGGCATCCCTCTGGGTTGAAATGAGTGGTTTTTCAATTTCAACAGAATCTTGAAAGGAAGTAACGAATATATCTGCCGAAAGCTTATCCTTCATAATCTTCTTGCTAGTAGTAAAGGGATTAAACATGCTGGTTTCATCTAAGGTCATATGCTTGGGATTAATTTGCATTCGTGAGGCGAGAGCTGCACAAGCAGCAAGAGGACTGAGAGGTGACCTGCTTTCTGAAATTTCTTGTGTGGATGAATTCACCAGTGAATCCTCAAATTTTGCATTCTGTTGTAAATCATTGGACCTCTTTAATGTCTTTCTCATTGGACTATGGTTACAAGAAACTGTAACACATGGAATGCTTATTTTGGCTGCAATAACAGGCTCGTGGAATCAACTGAATTGGTCATCTGGAGAAAATTAGTGACTTGAAAAAATAAAAATATATATATGTTATGCTTACTATGAAATGGCCAAAGGCCTGGGACATGAGCTTCTATCAATTCATAAGCTGTTTTATCTGCCTCATGAACACAGAGGTGACAGAATCTAAAGAGAGTTTCACCCAGTGACAACATCATAAGGACTTGCACAAGAGCAGGAATAGATTTAGAAATTTGTTTTAATAGTGGAAATAAAAATGGAAGTTACTGTGCTTGCATATATTCTATATTACTGGGACACCTTGGCCTTGTGGACCATGGTTATTCAATGGAGTATTCCCATCTAAATTCATCAATACCTGGTAGATGTGAAAACTCAAACCCAAGACCCCTTAATCAAAAAACTCGACAAGATTATAGAGAAACATCATGTCAATAATTTCAAAACTACCACTTTAGATAGATACAAGTAAACAATCGTTTATTCCATTTGCAAAAAAAAACAATTACAGAATAAGCACCATTTTAAATGGTATTGGTGGATGTATAAGTAAAAGAAAGAAAAGAATAATATAGAAATTAATATTAACTTGTAAATATGCATAAGTTGGTTGAATTTGGCAGATAGGTTTATCTTAACTTCAGCTTTCAAATGACTAATTTAGCCCAACTCAAAGTTTTGGCATTGGGACAAAACTAAAATACTAAAAGAAAAAATTATAAAAAAAAGAATGCGGGCACATTTAGTTTTGAAGTGAAGGGGAAAAGTCAACTAATAATAAAATATAAAAGAAAATCTGGCTAAAGCGTTTAAAAAAATTCTTTGCAAAAATTTAAGAAACACAGAAAGTGCCCCGATGTCCCAATTTTGGATCTGTCCCTCCAAGAGACTTATGAAGATTAATGGTTAAAAGACTGAGGCAATTACCCGTTCACAACTCAAAGACATAATAGGGTCAATGGAATGTAATGCATGATCAGTGCAAAGAACAGATAACACAGATTCATTTAGTTGCGATTTTTCCATGGTCTGGATTATCTCCAACTGCAATGCACCATAGAAAAGAGCACTAAGAGTGCTTTTTTTTTTGTACAGTGCTCAAAAGTCTGTGGTATGGTGCTTCAGCTCTGACTCTCAAATCTAAGACACTTATCTGATATTCTGATTACAAACTATAATAGAAGCAATTTATTCACTGTTGCTTCTAGCAAGAGCATAAATACAAAGTGACGGAAAAGGAAAGCATGGTTATGTTACCAAACTTAGGGTATGTTGTTGCCTACCTTCAATCCTCACTCGAGTTTCTTTGGGAATTTCTTTCATAATTGCACTGGCTGAATTGCTGATATCTTTTATTTGCTCTTCCAGCATTTTACTTAGGTCCGAATCACAGTTTATCTCCTCAGTCAGAAGACCAGAAGCTTTCACATGATTTACCGATTTCAGAAACACAGCCACAGTTGGGTAGTCACTGATACTTTTCACAGTCAATTTCATAATTGAACTAGATGGGATAGCTATTCCATCTTCAAAATCTTGGCAAAGCCATTTGACTATGAACATGCATCTACAGGGTCCCCTATAGTGCCTTACTCTTAAGACCTGCCAATTATAAATATTGGTGCAACTATCTCATTAGATAAAAGGCATTTACATACAAGACACATTTTATATTGGTATAGCTGGATTTATCAAAAGCAACTCAAGATGACAATTGAGACACTCTAGGATGGAATTGAAGGGCCTTCTCATACACTAGTAGAATACCTCAACAAATTTTGCTTGATCACATAGTGAATTAGCCTCAGTAAGGCACTCAATCATGTAGTCTAATTCATGCAAAATATCATAAATATTATCATGGCTAGACGCAGTTCAACAATTGCCATGGAAATTTGAAATTAATCAGAGTTGAGAAATATATAAATAACTAATAAGTTTATTTTAACAATGGCATTAGCAACCTGCCACATTGCATGAGCAGCCATCAGGTCTGAGAGGCCATACCGCCCCTAACCGTACTTTTCAAATCAAAATCATTTTCCCCATTATATTTTCCTGTTTTGTTCCCTCCCTTTATTTGTTCTTTGTGAACCATACTTTATGAATATTAGATTTTCAGGCACCTTCGAATGGAGTTCTTGCCTTCATAACTCAGCATGAGGTTGAGATATCTCTAACCCTCTCCACTCCCCAGTGGGTTCTGCATTTATTTTGATGGTTTATACACCATTTCAAAGATTTAAAAAGCCAATACTCAACAGATTGGATGGTTTGTAAGAGAATTCATTATTTTGAGCCCTATTGTTGCGGGTTACATATCATTGCAAATAAAGAAAATGCAATCTTAGGTGAATATTTTTTATTGATAATCTTTACAGAGGCATGCATTAGCAAATGGCTGCTTATTTCTCTACATGTTTTCAAAGAAAAATCATCACATGACATGCTTGCGAACAATCTGAGCATTACACAGATTAGAGGAAATGTACCTTTGCCACTTTAGCATCATAGAAAAGGCTGCCAAGGCCTGACTTATTAGTGGCAAGAACACGGTCACCCTCTTCGATGCGATAACAGTCATCACCTTTAAGAGGAACAGAACGAAACCTTAAACGAGTCAACACTTCTTCCTTGTCCAAGAACACAATTCCCAACTCTTCATTCCCAAAGTCTACACACAGGCCATCCCCAACAGAGCTGTGAATGGAATAAAAGTAAACAAAGCAAGTAGAATATGAATGTTTAATACTTGAATTTGAAGAGCTAAGTAATAAAAACATGACAAGACCATCAACACTATTCAACTAAAGAACACACGGAAATCAATTTACTGAATTCATATTGGAATTTCAAAAATAACCCACTAAAACTAATAACGTTACAAGTCATAACTAAACAGCATTGCATGTATCAATGATTTACAGATAGTGAAATACAGCACTCTTCAGATGATCAATGCAACCCATTTCAGCAAATATGTATAGGAAATCATAAAGCAACAAATGTAATATAACAACAGTAACTAAAAAGAGTGCTCACTTTATTTCAATTTTAGCATTATAATCCAACTCTTTTACAGTAGAAAATTATGCAATACAGAAAACCGATCAGCTATTTGCCCAAAACAATTAAAAAAAATATATTTTTCTTTAAAAAGAAATAAAGACTATTCACCTAAGAGAGACTTGACAAGGATGCCAAGAGGAGTCCTCTTTGCGCATGGCTTCGAGTTCAAAGTGCTCCTGTGTAGCACTGCGAGTAGCCATTGCAGAGCGATCGCGAAGCTTCGACTGTCCCACCTTTCCTTTTTTATTCGTTATTGATTTTACTTATTACCAGGTACAGGCGATAGCATTATCAAAATGCAGGCACAGTTTTGCAAGAAAAACGGTACAGGAAAGCCCTTTGACTATTTCTAAAATGCAATCATCCACCTAATTTTATTTTTGTGTCACTTCATTGTCCTATAATTTTCATAGGGTAAAGATGCATGTTTGCTTCTGATGTTTAGCCCTAGGAGCATATAAGCCCTCATTCTTTTTTTTAGAGCAAATAAATTAGGGTTATACTCAAAAGGTGCATTTAAGCCCCCATCATGCTGAAATGGCATAAACGGCTGTGAGGGGACGTTAACTCTTGGTTGACATGGCAAACATTTGACCCATTTTAAACCCTCATATTCGTTAAGCTTAAAAAAAAAAAAAACTCCATCCTCTTCCCCATGGCTCTGCATTATGTGCCTAAGCCTGCAAACATGATCAATTTTCATGTCCATTTTCATATCCATTTTCATCATGATCCTCATCCTAATCTTCATTCTGGTCCTTTCTTTTCTTATTAAGCTTCTGATCACCTGTGGCTTCACCATTTCCACAAGAAAGCTTGTCTTGGCTATCAAAGTCATTCCAGTCCTTGTTATCAAATTTTCTTCTCCTAATTACATGTTGCCAGATGTTCTTTAACTCCTCCATTCAAACAGGCTTCAACAAATAATCAATAGATATCAAAATCTTAAAACAAAGTAAAGAATCCAGAATAGAAACCCATGTCTCAAGCCACATAAACAAATCGATATAACAATACCAATTAGAAAAAAATAAACCATTATATTGGCATCTGCGAAGCAAGGTCTTAAGCAATAAGAGACAAGTAGGGTCATCATCAATAGCTAAAACCCACATGCCGGCAGGAAATCGATCTCTAGTTTCACCAATTCCTTGTTGTGTAGTCATCTTTTATGCCAAAGATGTTATCTTTTCTATTCAGTTTACCAAAACAAAGTAGTGAAAGAGAATAAACAGAACAAATTTCTTGCTCCGTTTTAGCTCCAAATTCAGAATTAAAAAGAACCCAGATAAGAAAACAAATTAAAGTTAAGAAATTTGAAGAAAATAAGAGTGATTGGTGAAGAATAAACCTAGAACAAATTTTCTGCTCTATTTTAGCTGTTGTTACTACTAAGATTTCCCATGTTTAAGTCCATCCACTGCTTTCTGACAATGCAAAACATGAACATAAATGTATCCATTTATGCTACTGTCTCACAATCAAATAGACCCATATCAAACCAACACATATTACAACAACAGAATTTTAATATGAAATTTGTCACCATAAGATACAACACATATCCTCTCTTAATTTCTGATCACGTGTAACTCATTATTGATATATGTAGCTTATATATTAGTTGGTTGAATGAAGGGTTATCCCACATTGTTTGTGGGAAGAGGTTTTGTGTCCCTTATCTTGTAGGGTACACCTAAACTATTGCTTTAAGAGAAATTGGAGGGAAACCAAATTTGTTTCAAATTTGGTAGCAAAAGCACATTGGACATTGGACTATAATTAAATTAATTAATTAATATATAAATATAATTATAGTCTAATGATGCCACTTGGCACTTGGGCACTTGGCAAAGGCACATAATTAATTTAAGTGCCCTAAATGCAGTTAGTTAATTTATTAATTATTATTATTATTATTTTTAATTAATCAACAGACACAACCTTTTGAAAGGTTGTTTATTAACTGCAGAAGTTTGTTATTTATATAACAAGTTAAGTGCCATTTAATTAAGATTAACGTATTCTTTTCTTTTCTAATTTTTCTCTGCAAATTATCAACCAAATAATACAAAAGTTCTTTACAGAATTCATTAAATTTGCTATCATTGAATTCTAGGGCTTTGTTGTATCCTGAAGGTAGATTGGTTATAACCCTATAGCAAATTAGTGGGGGCAATCAATACCTTAAAGATAGTGTTTTATCATGCCTCAAAGCCTTTAAAATACCCAATGTTCTAACAATTTGAAGGTATTGATTCTGCAATGGAGTCCAAGTCTGTTGTGAGTCAAGAGTTTGTGAAATTGGATCGTTTTGATAGTACCAATTTCGTTCATTGGAAAGAAAAGATGATGTTTCTATTGACTGCTCTGAAGATATCATACATACTTGATCCAAACTTGTCAGAGATTCCTGCACCCAAAGATGACAATACTGAACAATTGAAGGCATACCGCAAGAAACGTGAGGAAGATGAATTGTTGTGTAGAGGACACATCCTTAACAATCTGTCTTATCGATTATATGATCTTTTCACTTCCATCAAGTCTGCAAAAGAAATCTGGAATTCTATAGAGTACAAATACAACACAGAAAAACAAGGTGTGGACAAGTTTCTTATCATGAAACTTTTTGAATTTACAATGGTTGATAATGTTTCTATTATGGATCAAGTGCATGAGTTTCAAGTCCTTGTTTCTAAACTTAAAGACCTGAAAGTAATAGTTCCTGAATCATTGCAAGTAGGAGGAATAATTCCTAAACTTCCTCCTAGTTGGAATGATTATAGGGAGAAATTACTGCACACCACAGAAGAATTTTCTCTTGAACAGATTCAAAAGCGCTTGCGAATTGAAGAGGAAACCAGAATTCATGTCAAGAATTTTGCAAGTGAATCTGCCATAAAAATTAATTTTATTCAAGCAAACCAGAATTTTGGCAAGAACAAGGTTGGAAATAAAAAAAAAATTTCTGAGGCTGCTGCAAAGAATTCTGGAAATCCAGGCATGACAAGCAACTCTAAGAAGGGCAAAATATGTTACAATTGCGGCAAAAAAGGGCATTACAAACGTGAATGCAGGTTTTGAAAGAAACGGAAGCAAGATAATAAGAATGATGTACAGAATTCCAATAATGCAAATATGGCAGAACATGTGACTGAATTAATTGCTATGGTTTCAAGTTTGCATATTGGAATGATTACTGAACTTCATATGGTTGCAAGTACTATATCTAATGATTGGTGGTACGATTCTGGTGCAACAATTCATGTTTCCAACAACAAGAATCATTTTAAAGACTATAAAATTGCTACTGATGGCCAAGAAGTTTTAATGGGAAATTTCAATGCTGCAAAAGTCATTGGCAAAGGAAGTGTGGAACTGAATTTCACTTATGGAAAGAAATTGTTACTCCTTAATGTTTTACATATACCAGATATGAGACAGATTGTATCTGCATATTTACTTTGTAAGAAAGGGTTCAAAGCTGTCTTAGAGTCGGATAATATAATTCTGTCCAAAAATGGCTTGTATGTGGGAAAGGGCTATTCATGTGATGGAATGTTCAAACTCAGTATTAATAATAATACACATATTTCTGTTTATATGGCTGATTTATCTTTATCTTTATGGCATGATCATTTGGCACATATTAGTTTTAGACCATTAAAATATATGGCTAAACATGGATTAATTTCGTATAAAGATGAAAATACAAAAACATGTGAAATATGTATTTAAGCAAAAATGTCAAAAAGGCCATTTCCTAAAGTTGAAAGAAATTCTGAATTATTAGATCTTGTACATTCTGATATTTGTGAATTGAATGGTACATTGACTAGAGGTGCAAATAGATACTTTATAACATTTATAGATGACCATTCAAGATATACTTATGTTTATTTAATGAAACATAAGGATCAAGCTTTTCAAATGTTCAAGATTCATAAATCAAAAGTAGAAAATCAAAAGGGAAAGAAAATTAAAATTCTAAGGAGTGATAGAGGTGGCGAATACTTTCTTATAGAATTTTCTTTATTTTGTGAAGAAAATGGAATTATACATGAAACAAGTGCACCTTACACACCTCAACAGAATGGTTTAGCAGAAAGAAAGAATAGAACACTTATTGACATGCTTAATTCTATGTTAGTAAATTCTAAATTGTCTATAAATTTATGGGGAGAAGCATTGCTTACTGCTTGCCATATACATAATAGAATTCCTTCCCAAAAATTTAAAGTTTCTTCATATAAATTATGGAAGAAAAGAAAACCAAACTTAAGCTATCTTAGAGTTTGGGGATGCCTTGCCGTTTATAGAGTTTCATATCCTAAATGGATGAAATTAGGACCTAGAGCTTTAAGAGGTATATTTGTTGGTTATGCTGAAAATTCAAAAGCATATGGAATATTAGATTCCAACTCTAATATGATTGTGAAATATAGAGATGTTGAGTTTATTGAAAATAAATTTCAAAATGATTCACATATATTAGATGAACTAAATACATCTCAAGTTGACAAAGAGCTAATAAATATTGAAAGAATTAATATTAGTTCAAGCAATGAAAAGAATAAAATTGATTCTTCCATTGAAGTTAGGTGGAGTACACGAGCCAGAAAAGAAAAGAATTTACATCCAGACTTTATATCTTCACAATCTATTATTTTCTTAGTTGAAGGCAATAGAATTGATGTACTTAATAAAATTCCAATTTTATTACTGGTTAAAGATGATCCTAAGACTTATAAAGAGGCAATGTTGTCTTGAGATGTTGCTTTTTGGAAGGAGGCTATCAATGATGAAATAGATTCATTATTGTTTAATAATACTTGGAAAATTGTTGATTTGCCTCCGGGATCCAAGGCAATTGGATGTAAATGGGTTTTCAGAAGAAAATATAATACTGATGGCTCAATACAAACTTTTAAAGCAAGGTTGGTAGCCAAAGGATATAGGCAAAAGGAAGGAATAGATTACTTTGATACATATGCTCCTGTGGCTCATAT
>CATIWM010636397.1:0-13781 GCA_949671775.1 Mallotus repandus
TGGAATTTCTCATCTCAAAGTATTTGGAAGTGTAGCACATGTTCATGTACCAGATGAAAGAAGAACCAAGCTTGATGACAAAAGTGAAAGATGCATCTTCATCGGCTATTCTACTCATTCAAAATGGTACAAACTATACAATCCAAATAGCAAGAAGTTTGTGATCAGCCAAGATGTGATGTTTGACGAAGAAGGTGAATGGGACTTCAACTCTTCCACATATGAATTCAACTTCTTTCCTCAGTTTAATAAAGCAGAGCAAACACCAGTGGAGCAACCAGGTGAACATCAGCAAGAGCACGCAAAACCACCTGCCTCACCAATGCAAAGTGATAAAGGAAACTTACTGCCATCTTTTCTAGCTGAAAGAAATGAAGAACGCATAGTTACCATGGACATCATAGACAGCCATTGCCGAGCACAAACAGTTACCATTCAGTTCATCCTCTAAATAGACAACGCTTCCAATGACAGCAGCTGTGCAAATTTTACGCTCAAGGAAGATGCAAATCTTTTTTATTTGTGACGATATTATAGTTCAAGAATATAAATTTTTTTTAAAAAAATTGTAATTATTTTTTTTAATTTGAAATAACTAGTTTGATGATTTTTTTTTTGATACAAACACATATAAGTATGTATATACGGTATATTGTATTTTTATTTTTCGAAGTTATTGTGCTGTATTGTATCACATTTTGTCGTTGTGTCTATATCCAAGCTTGACTCTCAATATGACATTGGCTTTGTTAGTAATTTTTCCCATCTAGAATTTTATGATGTATGGGCAAAGAAAAGAAAAGATGCATGCAACAGTAAGCAAAATTTCTAAGTTTTCTATTTTCCAAGATTCAATTTTAATTCATCAAATGTTAAAGTGAAGAATTCAGAAATATAATCATTAGGAAAATGAATTCATCAATACATCATAAAATGCATCATACCATCATTCAATTCTACCATTTCTCTATCCTTTCTATAGCTTCTTTTTATCAAGCCGATCAACATATAGATTGAGGTGTGAAAATGAAGTAATCTTTGATTTAGAAGAAATTGCCTTCAAGACTCAACTACCAACGTCCTTCATGAAAAAAACTTGAAAAAAAAAAAAAAAAACCTTTAACATATTGTCAAACATTAAGAGGTCCCAAAAGTAAGAAGTTGGTAACAACTTGCTTACTTTTATTGTCACAAAACAAGAAAATTCACAGTTAACCCATCAAAGTACACTACGTATAAAATAAAACACAAAAAATCAAGAATCAAACACAGGTGCTTATTGAATGATTCAATATAATAACACATCATTCCCTTTTTCTTATGACATCTTAGTTAGGCCCTTCTCTTTCCATGTTCTAGCTTCTTTCTGCTTCTTCTTCTCTCAAATTTTTGGTATACCTTTTCTTTATATGCATATATAAATATATATATATATATATATATATATACATGGCTTGCTTTTCCTCAACAACTCCTCTCTAACTCTAATATTTTGAAGAGAAGAGAGGAAAGAGAGAGGGAGATATGATGCCAAGAAAAGATCTAGTTTTGTTCATGATCATAGTTGTACGATTTTCTTGTTTTATCACAATTCATGTCAATGGACTTGAGCCACCATTTGGTCACTTCTCCAATGGCAATTACCATGACCAAATGCACAAAATGCAAGCGTTCAAGTCTTCTTTAATCCGTCGAGGGTTAGCTGCTGCTTCTTCTCCTTCTTCTCCATCTCTTTCTCCTTCTCCTTCTCCTTCTTATTATGCTCCAGCTCCATCACCACCAGAGGTACTGAGGGAATTAATCTTGATTGTCTTCTGATGGTCTTTAAATATTAATACATTTTTTTAGGTTTAAGTTTATAAATAATTTTTGGTTGGTACTTTACAGGATGCAGCGAGAGTGATTCAGGTGACATCATTTGGAGCCGATCCAACTGGGAAATACGATAGCACAGCAGCCCTTCTAAGAGCAATAGAATCAGCATTTATGGGTTCAAGAAATGAGTCCTTGATGGACGGAATCACTAATCTTGGGGGTACACATATTAATCTTGAAGGTGGTACTTACATGATTTCTAGACCTCTTCAAATGCCTATTACTAGAGCAGGGAACCTTAAGGTATGTATTAATATTATGCTCTGTTTTGCAGTTAGGTCAGTTCAAAAAAAAAAAAAAAAAAGTCATAGGCTTAACCCACCTCTATGTTTTTCTCTGACTGGGGTTTGAATTTAAGCCCACACAATCATGGACACGACTATAAATAGGAAACTTAGTCTGTTGAAATGGTGAAAATTATTAGGATGACTTGTGCCAAGTTTGTTGTACATTAAACCTATGAAATCTTCTGTGGAGTCGTCTAATTGGGTTGTATTTCCTTTTCATAAGCATAAGGTTGTCGCTTTTTTTTTTTTTGAAAAAAAAAAACTCTTCCATTGTTGAAAATCTGGCTGCTAAACCGTCTACTTTTCTTTCTTTCTTTTTTTTTTTTTTGAAATGAAAGTTTTCATTTCTTCACCTTAAATACACATCAGTTTTCTTCATTGTATCCAATTTTTCTTGAACTCTTCTTTTACCAATTCAAACTTTTTGTTTTGTACCAATTTGCGCAATCAGTTCCGTGACAATCGTTCCATGGAAATTATATTCAACATAATTTCAATTCAACTCCAAAGAATACCTAATTTTGTATTTGAAATTTCTTTTCTACTACAAATTTTATTTTGCTACGGAATTGATAATGAATTTTTTTGACATGTGATTATACAGATAAGTGGAGGGACATTGCGAGCCTCAAATAATTTTCCAGCAGATGGGTATCTAATTGATTTATCAGGATCTTCTACTTCCTATAACTATGAATACATAACTTTTAAGGACCTGATGCTGGATTGCAATTTCAGAGGTGGAGGCATTTCAGTCGTAAACTCACTTAGAACTAGCATAGATAATTGTTACATTGCACATTTTGGCACTAATGGAATATTAGTCCAAAAAGGTCATGAAACCTACATCCGAAACTCATTTATTGGTCAGCACATTACTGCCGGAGGTGATTCAGGGGAAAGGAACTTTTCGGGCACTGGAATTAACCTAATGGGAAACGATAATGCAGTTACTGATGTGGTAATTTTTTCAGCTGCAATAGGTGTAATGATTTCAGGTCAGGGAAACACACTATCCGGGGTGCATTGTTATAATAAGGCTACAGGTTTTGGGGGTACAGGAATTTATCTGAAGCTTCCTAATCTAACACAGACAAGGATAGTGAATTGTTATTTAGACTACAATGGCATTATTGCTGAAGACCCGAGTCAAATGACCATCACTAATAGTTTTTTCCTCGGCGATGGTTTCGTTCTCCTGAGATCGGTAAATGGGGTTGTCAGAGGTGTCAACATTGTCGACAACATGTTTTCTGGGTCTAATAATGGCATTGACATTGTTCAATTGGATGAATCTAACGGCCCTTTCAAGGAAATTGATCAAGTTGTGGTGGATAGGAATAGTGTTCGAGGGATGAAATCAAGAGCAACAGTTGCTAGGGAGTCTGTTCAAGGGACTGGAACTTCTTGGACTGTTGATTTTAATCCAGTTCTATTATTTCCTAACCTTATTAATCATGTTCAATACTCACTGCTAAATGCAAATGCTACCTCTTTTCCTAATTATGCTCTGCGGACTATCGCTCAAAATCGGGTTGTAATACAGTCAGATTTTCCGGTACTTGCAACTGTATTCGTGTCGGTGAATCAAGGATTAGCAGCAAGCTGAAGATGAGTGAGTTAATGGTGTTTGGGCTATAGAGATATTTTTATGTTTGAACAACCGTGTATAGTATTCGAGGATTCAGCTGTGGGCTCTTCTTTTCTTTCCCCTTATATATGAAATCATGGCATATATTATATTATTTTTAGTCAATCTCACCATCAGAATATAAAGTAATGGTTGAGGAAATAAATACGAAATAGGAAACTACAATACAAGAAATTTCGTGTTGTTTTTAATTACAAATGCCTCTGTAGATGTGTGTATATATATATATATATATTAAACAGATTTATATATCAATTAAATATTTTGATCTAATATACAATAAATTAAATAAATTTAATTGATATATAAATTTATTTAATCATATATATATATATATACACACACACATAAGTGTTCCAAATTTTTATTTCAATTCGGTTACTAAATTATAATTTATATTTTTTAAAATATCAAATTTTTTATTTAATTTTATGACAGTTACTCAATTTTTTTTATCTTTAAACAATCAAGAATTATTAATTTAGTCCAAAATTAAAATTTTTTTTACAAATAAATTAATATTTTCTATATATTTATAGGAAATAAAGAAAATTTTGATAATTATCTTGAGGGTGATTCCACCTCATACGGGCCGAATCGCCCTAAATGGTATTAGATTTCTTATAATCTTTCAAATCTATGGACTAAATTGAAAAATTAAAATTTTTAAGGATTAAAAAAGTTTTAGCAAAAAATCCATACAACCGTAATCTTAGGTGCTTACAACCGTTCTTGTTCAAATGTGTTTTTTTGTCTCATGGTTCATATTATTCTTATAGGCCAAAGTACCAAATTAGACCCTAATATTTTACCCTAATTGTAAATTGGATTGATGGGTGTGATCCGCAAGTGCACGGAATCATACAAGTAGTAGTAAAAAGATATCGTTCCCATAGAAATAGTGTTAATTATAGAGCTACTCTTAATATTTTGCGTGTTAATTATAGAGCTACTCTTAATATTTTGCTTGTCAAGATTGACGAAAATTTTCTAATCAGGCATGGTTGTGTCTGTTGAGCACACAGCCGCGTCATTCCTCTTCTCCTCATTCTTTGATTTTTTGCACCCCTTTTTCTTTGCTAGATTAGCTCCTAACTTTAAGTCTTCATAGCTTTTATTCCAAAATGAGTTCCAACTTGATGGAACCTACAAAATTTAAGGAAAAATAATGTAAAGTGATATAATAATTAACTAAAAATGCATAAAATAACAAAATGACTAACTAGTTTAACTTCTGATGTAATTATTGCTAAATCATGCTTTTAAAAGAAACCTATAATTCTAATAATGAAATGCAACTATTTAGTGATCAAAATCTATCATTTTTAGCACCTGTTATGGACCTTTTCCTTTTTTAAGCTAAATTGGAACTTAAAGATACAAAATGTTACACAAATTGGACCCTATAATCAATTTGCAGATAAAAGACGTTAAGTATTGCCTATTTGGACGAAGTGGCCCCCACCAGTTGCTAAATTTGGTGCCGACATGGCAAAAGCCAACCACTGTTGGTCATAAATCCACCGGTTTTGGATGATGTAAGACCTCCACTTGCAGTGCCCAACTTACAATGCAACCTTCTTTGGTTGCCTTCTCAAGCTCCACAAGAACCTAACCTACCTCTCTATTTTCATCGAGTAACAAGTCTAGTCTAATAACCTATAAGAATCACTTGCCACTGTCAACTAAGCCATGCCAAAACTCCATTAATTAATCACAATATGTTATTATCAAACTGACAAAGCTAACATATATTACTAATCTTGGTGGTTGAGAATCGAGCCATTTGATTCAATTTTCATCTTCCTTCCACAGCATACTGTTTAATTAAGCTAAAGTTACGAACTTATCTATAAATTTCTCTGCGAGCCCATGAAGAGGACCGAGAGAGTAGATCTTAAAGAATAAAGAACCAAGATTGGAGATCATTGGGGCTTCCATTTTCGTCAAAGGTGTTAAGTATGAGACCAAAGGCTCAACTCATGGCTTCCATTTCATCAACAAAGAACTACAAGATTCCATCAACTTCTTTAAGTCTGCATATACCTGAGAGATCTTGACATCACAAAATGACTATGTCCCTCTCTCGAGCTACAGAAAATTTTAGGATTTTATCAATTTTTTCCATTTGATTGCCATTGGCTTTTCAGGCCCGAGATTCACTTGGGAACGTAGAGGTGTGAAAGAAAGATTAGATAGAGCCATTGTGTCTCAATCCTGGAGTCTGAATTACCCATAAGCAATTTTAAGACACCTCCCTAAAATAAAATCAGATCACAGGCCAATCCTTCTTAACCTTTTCGGCCTTCCTCCTCCACCTGTCAATAAGAGACCCTTCAGATTTCAAGCAGCCTGGCTAACTCATTCTGGTTTCAAATAGTGGGTTTGGGACAGTTGGAATTGGAAGGGGAACTTTGTGAACATAACCAGTGAATTTGTTGACCGTTTGAAGATTTGGAATAAAGAAGTGTTTGGCAATGTTTTTGAAAGGAAAAAGCATATCCTTTTCGGCATCTAAAAAATTGATGGAATCCTTGAGTACCGCAGCTCTGAGCATCTAAAACTCATCAGAGATAATTTAGCGTCAGAATACGAGCAAACTCTTCTTTAAGAGGAAATTATCTGGTTCTAAAAATCTCGTCAAAGGTGGTTAAAATTTGGTGACCACAACACCTCCTTTTTCCATGCATCCACCATCATCAAACACAAAGATTAATGAATAATAGGTCTCGGATGCTGATGCGATTAAACAAGCTGCACGTAGTTTCTACATTGATCTCTATTCAAATGACAACACGACTATATAGCTCCCCTCCTTGTAGAATTGCTTTCCTCCTCTAGATACCATCGACATTAAGAATATGGGGAAAGAGATTTCTAAAGAAGAAGTCAAGAAGGCAATTAATGATATGAGTCCTTATAAGGCCCCGAGTCCTGATGGCCTGCAGCCGGTATTTTATCAAACTCAATGGGAGGTAGTTGGCGATAGTCTTTTCCAGATGGTCAGGGACTTTTTTGCTACAGGTTATGTGGACTTGAAGCTTAATGAGACGTTTATAGTGCCCATCCCCAAAATTCCTAGTCCCTCTTCCATGTTCCAGCTGAGACCTATAAGCTTATGCAACGTTGCTTATAAGGCAATCATGAAAATTATAGTCAACAAAATTAAGCCTAGGGAATGAAGAAATAGAAAAGAATATGAAATCAAATAGAAAGTACAAAGAAAGGAAAGAGGATCATATTCTATTTATATTGTATCTGAGACAAATCTTCAATATTTCCACCCCTCAACTGCTATCGACTCGGTAATCACGAAAATTATAGTCAACAGAATTAAGCCTTACATGGAGAAGCTTGTAAGCCTAACCCAAAGAAGTTTCGTTCCTGGGCAGCAGATCACTAACAATGTCATAATTTTCTAAGAGGTGGTGAATTCTATGAACAGGTGGCATCGCAAGAAGGGCATCATGGCTATTAAGGTTGACCTCAAAAAAGCTTATGACAGATTACAGTGGAACTTCATAGAAGATTCTCTTTCAGTTAGTGGGTTAAATGCATCTTTAATAGCGAGGATCATGAAGTGCATCAGAATAACTAACATGAAGATTGTATGGAATGGTGAAATCATCGAGAGTTTTCTAACTCATCGGGGAATCCGTCAAGGAGATGGCATTTCTCCTTCCATTTTTGTGCTCTGCTTAGAACGCTTATCTCACCTCATCCATACACTGGTCAACAATGGGATGTGGAAGCCGATTCAACTGAACAAACACGGCCCTGCGCTTTCCCATTTATTCTTTGCAGATGATCTTCTTTTATTTTCAAAAGCTTCCATAGAGCAGACAACAGTTATCCAGAACTGTCTCAATGAGTTTTGTGACTCATCGGGCCAAAGAGTGAATAGAGAGAAGACAAAAAAAAATTTTCTCCAAGAATTTCTTCAATCTCACCGCTTCTTAGATTTGTGATAAGTTGGGTTATTCTAAGACAACGAATTTGGATAAGCACTTGGGTGCAAACATTATTCAAGGGAGAGTGGATCGGATGACTTTTAAGAGCACAGTTGAAAAAATTAAATCAAAACTCTTTGGATGGAAAGCTAATACTCTATCCATGGCTGGAAGAGTAACTCTTGCTAACTCAGTACTCCAAGCTATGCCCATATACCCTATGCTCTCAGCTGAATTTCCTGTTCTAACTTGCAAGGAAATTGATAAGGTAGTGAGAGATTTTGTTTGGGGTTCCTCCAAGGACAGCCGAAAAATACATCTAGCGAGTTGGGATGAAGTATGCAAACCAAAATGTTATGGAGGTCTAGGTCTTAGAAAAATGGAGGACATGAACAAAATTTTACTCATGAAGATTGGTTGGCGTATGATTTCTAACTCGGAAGCTTTGTGGGTCCATCTTTTGCTCAACAAATATAGCAATAAAAACATGATGTTACATGGTCTCAAGGCTACGAATGGATGCTCCAACCTATGGAGAGGCCTATGCTCAGTTTGGGACCTTGTTCTAAATGGAATATCTTGGAATGTTGGTAATGGTCATTCTGTCAGTTTCTTGAATGATCATTGGTTAGAAGGGATCGGTCATCTTGAGACAACTGCTCTTAGTGATATTCCCACTTTGGACAAGCACCGCACTATAGCCTCTTATGTGTCCACAGATGGGAACTGGAAATTGGAAGAGCTTCAACATTTACTTCCTCAACATGTGCTTCTTTAAATTTCCAACATGGTGCCTCCCAATACTAACAATGGCCCCGATAACATCTGTTGGGATTTCACTCCTTCAGGAAGATTTTCCATAAAATCAGTTTATGAACTGCTCCGTAACTTTGAAATTTTGAATTCTCACCCTGTGTGGTTAAAAATATGGAAATGGGGGGGACCTCAGTGAATAATACAATTCTTTTGACTTGTTAACAGAGACAGACTCCTAACTGGGCAGATGTGTTTTAATCAAAAAGTCTTGGCTTCGCCATGCTGTTCTAGATGCGGTTTAGATAATGAGTCGGTCATCCATGCACTTAGGGACTGTCCAGCCTCTCTTGAATTTCTACCTCTCATAGATGTCATGAGTTCTTTTCTATGAATCTCCATAACTGGTTTGTGCGAAATGTGAGTAACAAAACAGCCAATGAATAAGGGCCAGAATGGCGTCTCATTTTTGGAGTGACTGCCTGGCTCATATGGCAATGGAGGAACCTTTTTATTTTCAGCAATCAGAGCATTCCACTAGATGATGTTGTTGCTGCCATTCACCGAAAGTGTAACAAAATTCTCAGCTTTGAGAACACTTACTCTCATTTTTTGTCTGACACCTTGGAGAGTACTTAGAGCACACTTTGGTCGGCACCTGAAGTTGGTACTATTAAATTGAACACAGATGGTAGCTGTGACCCTCATTCTATGCATGTCGGCGCCAGTGGACTTTTTCGCAATCACAATGGCATCTGGATCCTCGACTTTTCCCAAGGATGTGGTATATGTACCCCGCTGGAGGCTATATTAACAGGTATCCTAATGGGTCTAAAAATTGCAAAGCAACAAGGCTTCGCCAGGCTGGTCATAGAATCAGACTCCCTCATTGCAGTTGAGGCTATATGTCGCAAGGCAAAGGTTTTTGGCACTGCCAGCAATTTGGTCAATTCTATCATTACTCTGATGAATGACGCTTGGGATGTTAGATGTTCTCATACAGGTAGAGACTCAAATGATTTTGCCGACTGGCTCGCTAAAGAAGGGGCCAAACATAATGTCTATGAGCCTGTTACTATCTCCTCTCCTCCAGAAACCTTGAGAGATTTTCTGTCTTATGATTGTAACAGGCTAGCTTCCAACAATCTTATCAGTAGCTAAGTTTGTTTTTTTTTTGTTCTAGCGGTTTTGCCTTGTATCCCACCAAAAAAAAAAAGTAAATAAATCATGAAACACATCCAATTAGAATTGACATGAATTAAGCTATCTCTAGACTTAAATCAAATCAACAAGCATTCATATTTCTACTAAGATTAATATTCCTCAATAATCAACCTTAATTAAAAATCAATTATGAATAACCAAATCATAAACAATTAAGTTTAATGAATGCTTAATGCAATTTAAAAGAAAAACCAATATATAAATCAACTTAAATTAAAATAAGTTCAGCAATCCTCAACATAAATAAAATTAACTAAACATAATAACCATCAAATAATAAAGAAATATTTTAAAGAACTAAAAATAAAGAAGAAATGAAGAAATTAAAGAAGGAATTTTTGATTGAAGCTCTTCTCTTCCGGTATGCCTTCTCCTTGTTGCCTTCTCCTCCTATTTATATCCTTCTTTTATATTCTTTAATAATTGTTGCAAATGCTCCTACTCAAGTATGTCTCCTTCCATAATTTCCCACTTAAATGTGTCTTCCTCCATAATTGTTCCTTTTTCTTCCACTTAAATATGTCTTCTTCATAATTGTTTTTTTTTTCTTTTATAAGTATGTCTCCTTCCACTCAAGTGTGTTCCCTATCATCATTATGTCTCCTCTTCATGATTTCTTCTTTTTGTCCAACTATACTACAAAAACAAATTAAAACGTAAAAAAAAATCAATTCTACCAAAAAATAACTAAAACACTCTAAAAATATGCATTTAAACATACTTAAAAACTACTACTACCAATATGTAATCAACCATCAATCAAGTTTGACATGTAATGAAGATTAAGAAGTGGAATAAATTGGGTTTTCCAAGTAAGAAAATTCTTTGGTGTTAATTTGATGGCAAAAGTATAGTTTGTAGTTGATACAGTGGTGAGAGCCGAACTTGAAGCTGGAATAATTTGAGAGGCCATTTGGAATGGCTCTGATACCATGAAATGAATATGGAGAAAATGAATTTCTTGTATATTATTTCTCTGCTGCTGTTACATATATGAGAATACATCAGACACAAAAAAAATGGGTACAAGAGCGCATGGCAGTACAAAAGCACATGGTATACATACAGCAGTATAGTGGAAAGCATTATCATACACGAGACCTGAGCACATGGCATAGATACAACAATATGGTGGAAATGGTATCATTATGAGCATACGAACAAATGTTATTTTAATCTGCTAATTTAACTACTTTAACATCTTGACCTCCTAGTTATTTAAAATATATATATATCCTTTTTATTTATTTATTTAGCCAACCAAGTGCATAAAAAGTATATGGGGTGACTTTTCTCTTGATACGGACTAATTAACAAGTTGAATATCGTGCTTGGAAAAATCCATTTTCTACATTAGAAGGGAAGGCCAAAGCCATTAGAGAACGCAGCTTCTAGGAATAGAAATTCCTAATATATCTTGAACTAACAAATCCATGATGCCAGTAGGGGGATCAACCAGATTGAAAACACCGAGCGGCCAAGCGAGAGCATAATTTGCTAGGAAATCCGCACGTCTGTTACCTTCCCTAAATGTGTGAACCACCTTTAGCACCACACGTTCTAGATTAAATTGGGTAAAGTTTTCTTATCAAAACATTGCTTCAGAAGTTTCAGAAGCTTAAAAAAAATCCCAGTGTCAGCTTTCTTTTCTTTCGGACATAACTAAGATAAGTACTCAAACACATATAATAATAATATTATCATTATTTTTTATTTAAATAATCAGAGTTTAATAAATTTAATTAATTTAATTTAATCGAAATAAATTTTAAAAGTACCATATTTAATTGCTTGATATATTATAGAACACTTGAAAATTATCACCAAATTTATTGACGGTCAACAGCAGACACTAGACCCGTAATTATTTTCCTTATATATATATATATATATTTTTTTTTTTTCTATAAACTTGGAGAATAATGGTGCATGATCTAGATAATATGCATGTGACCTGCAATATGTTGTAGACTTGTAGCTATTTGCTGACCATCGCCAATCAAGGAGACAAACCTATCGCAAACTTAGGGGAAAAAATGAAAATGTGCGATGGCACGAAAAGATGGCAAAGTTTCAATACATGTACCATGAGTACTTGAGTACTTGTTGACTAAAGGAAAAAAAAGTTTATTTTCCTAATTAGTATAGGATTTAAATATCTTTGGCAACTGATGGTGGAATTATACGAGAGTGTTATGGAAATTGGATTGTAGGGTTTTTAGTAGGGGTCAGCCTAGTCTGGTTTGATTCAGAGAATGTAATTTTTTGATATTTTTTAAAACATTAAAAATTTAAAATTAAAATTTTTGATTCAATTCGGTTCAGAGATAAGCTCTTCTCTGAATTAAAATTTTTGATTCAATTCGATTTAAAAATCAGTTCTTCTCCGATTTAAAAAATAAATAAAGATATAAGTCAAATTGAAATATTAAACTACAGTATATTTCATAATTTTTTCATAAAGTTAAATAATTTTGTATAGATTTATTTATCATTAATTTTTACGATAAAAATTTTATTAATTTTTTATAATACACTCTAATATACCATACAATTATTATAATTTTGATGAAAATTTATATAAATAATATATATCATAAAATAATAATAACAACACCATAGCTATTTAAAAACTATATTATATTACAATTTTATTATTGAAGGTGAATTTAAATGTTTCAAAATAAATTATACTATAATATTCTAAAATGCTATTTACTAATTTAATATTTATTTTTTGTGATTAATATAATTTGATTGATGAGTGAATTTTTTTATTTTAATTAATTAAAATGACATTATTTTAAATTACATGTTAAATTAGTAGGTCCAATATTATGAAAATTGTTACACCCACTCTACTAGCTGATGAGCAGGTGCGACTGGCTAAATAGCTGGCTAAAGCTTACTAAAATTGTAGATGGCGGGGTTTACGTCCAAGATTTTAGCAATCGCGACATTGTTTGAGCTTAGAGCTCCAGGGAACACACTAACCATATCACAAAGACATGGCATGGAGATGAGGAGTCGCCACCCAGGATAATAATTGAGACAAATAGAAAGTGGTGATAACTCGATTATCTAAAACAAAGTTAGCACCACAACCAAAAAATTCTGGGTACGGAATACCAATTTCTTTTAGTCTCGTGTTCTTTCAAATTAGTTTATGAATTACTATTTTATTCTCTAATTACATGAAATTTCATTTAAACCCTAATTTAGCATACATCTAACTTCAAGGCAACTAGTCATGAAAGAGCACATAAAAAATGCATTTATAAGGCGCAACATCCCTAAGTCTAAACTACATTGATTTTAATTTAAGTTAGCTAAATCTACATATTTTATTTACAAACTGAAAATGAAACTAAGAGTGATCCTACATTTTAAGCCTATCAAGTTTTAATTCTAAAAATTGGGCCTAAGTCTACCAAATTTTAAAAGAAAATGGATTTAACTTAATGGGCCTAATTCTACTTACTTTAATTTAAATGAAATGATCTTAAATCTATTTATTTTAGAAATGTTAAATTAATGGGCTTAGCTAAGTCTAACTTTATTTTATTAAATAAAATGGGTCTAAATCTAATTTAACCTAAATGCACCTAAATTAATTTTAAAGTTAATTATAAATTGGCCTAAATAAATTTTAAAGTTAATTAAAACCTAAAACCAATTTTAAGGCCTATTATTTAATGAGTTAATACCTAACATGGGCTTGAGACCCAAAACGAATAAAAATAAAATTAAAAAAAGCCCAAACGATAAAAATAAAGCAAATAACAAATCAAAATAAACATACTATGATTTCTAACACTAATTTAATTTACATGCAACCTAAATTAACTATAGACACCACTAATTTTAATTAGGGTTACCAAATTGAACCTAGAAAGCTAATGGACCTATTAATTAATTAAATGGACCTAAATCTAATTAATTGGGCTAATTAACTTAAATTATCATGGGCCTTAAAAGTCTAGTCCAATTAAACTTCAAATAAAAGGACATAAAAATAATAAACAAATGAATAAAACATAT
>CATIWM010636465.1:0-10958 GCA_949671775.1 Mallotus repandus
AAGGCCGAAGGCATCAAATGGTCATCGCTACATCATGGTGGCCGTTGACTATTTCTCTAAATAGGTTGAGGCAAAATTGTATGCCACTATCAGATCAAAACAGATGGCAAGGTTTATTGAAAGGAACACAATCTGTAGATACAGATTGCCTCATCATGTTGTCACAGACAATGGTGTTTAGCTTCGATCAGAAATGGCAGCTTTACTAAAAGAATACAAGATTGAGCATCATAGATCATCTCCGTACAGACCATAAGTGAATGGTGCAGTAAAAGCTGTGAATAAAAATGTGAAGAGGATCTTGTCTAAGATGATGGAAAACTACCAAGATTAGTCAGATTATCTAAATTTGAATTATAGGGATACAGAAATACTGCTAGAACATCAACCGATATAACTTCGTATTCTTTAGTATATGGGTGTGAAGCAGTATTACTGGTGGAGGTGGAAATTTAGTCCATGCAAGTTCTTTTGGAATCTAAAATCCCTAAGTATTAATGGGTGGAGAGCCAATTGTCACAGCTAACGCTCTTAGACGAGAGAAGGGTAAAAGTCATGTATCATTCTCAGCTATATCAGAAGAGGATAGCTTGAGCTTACAATAAGAAAATTAAGTTGGGTAAAATCAAAGAGGTGATTTGGTATTGAAGCTGACTAGGCCAATCATGAAAGATCCACGGGTAAAGTTTAAGCCAAACTGGGAAGGTCCACACCTGGTCAAGAAGTTATTCTCCAAGGGTACTGCTATCCTTTTAGATTTAGAAGGAAATGAATTCAGAGAGCCCATCAACCCAGATAAGCTGAAGAAGTACTTTATGTGAAGTCTTGCTAGGGAGAAAACCTCACAAAAAAGCTGCCTAAGCAAAAGTAAGAGACAAAAAAATTAAAAATTAAAAAGTCCTGTTGGATTGAAAATCTTGCAAAAACGGTCCAAGCAAAAATTAAGGACATGTAAAAGGAGAGAGAGAGAAAAAATAGTTAGTTAGAAAACTTGTAAGGGCAAGCCGATTAACGACAGGAGATATGTTAGAAGCAAAAATGTATAATCACCTTATGCTTGAATTAAATGGAATGGTTTGCCTTTGTTAATGTTAAACATTATATTAAGCATTCATTACAAACTACTTAACTAAAAAGAAATTCCATTTGACAAAAAAAATAAATAAATAAAGATTAAGTTACATAATCTAATTTTATCTTCTTTTCTTCTATTGAACACTCGATGTTTGAAAATCCCTTGTTCTCTTATTTCTTGCGAATTCATCATGTTCTGTTTGTTGTAATTGACTCCACTCCTTATACTGATCATCAGTGGATGGATCTCTGTTATAGTCAATACACCTTAGAATGGTTCTGCGAGGCCAGGTTTCTACCAAATTGTCCAAGAAATTCAGAGAAAGGGGCCCTAGTTTGAACTCATGCCTAGTCCCACAATCAACTGCTTATGTCCATATTGTCTACATAGCCGAGCAAGATTGTCGAAAGTAGCAAAATGAAGGCTAACTATGGGGATACAGTAAGTGTAGGAATGAATGGTCACATGCTGCAATCTTCACCAGGGGCACATCCATTGGATTAGAGTATTAGGGAATATAGCCAGCCAGCTTTGCACATCTTTCGGAATAGGATGAAGTCTTCGGGTATGATAGTATTTGGCTTTGTAATGTGCTATATCTCTGGGAGGCTCTAGCAACCTCAGCTTTTCATGAAACCATACCTAAAAGCAGTAAATGGGTAAGAGTGACAATAAAGCAGAAAATAAAGAAAAGGTTCCAGAAAATCATCTAGCTTCAGCAAAGTTGTCTAATCCAACGATGGTTTAAACAAATATGAGAGGAAAGGGGTTCAGGTCTGCTTCCACTTGATCGAGAAAATGCAAGAGTTTTAGGTCACTGTTGCCAGAGGTGGAAACAAACAAGAATTGAGCATATGGACAGAAAGCCAACATTCAAGGCCAATAAACCTCAATATTCTCTACAATCGCTACAACTTCCAGAAGAGAGTTTATCAGAACTTTATTGCCAAAGATGTGATGAAGAGAAGATTGAGGGGGGAAAGTTGAATATTATAGCCATTTGATATTGCATGGAGTGCAAATCTGGGGTTTCGATCGGAGGAACTACAATCTGACAAGTGAAATCTGTTTGAGAACCTAGGATGGCTTCGAATTCCTCGGGCAGGGGGTATAACTCTACTATATTAAATCTGAAGGCTTCTGAGGATCCCAAAATTGGGCAAGAACATGAAGAAATGAGAAGTTGATCTTCTTTGCATGTAAGGATCGAAAAGCAGATAAGTGAAATTGCTCCAATTTGGCTAAAGATTTACCGTTCAAGAATTTTAGGATCGAATGTAGTTGTTTCAAGCTTCTTTCGGTCATGTTGAGAGGTCAGAATGTGGTTCAAAGAGAGAAAATAAAGAAGAATGGCAGAAACATAAATTTAGGGATTTTAAAATGGATTGGGGATTTTAATGAGCTACAGACTCCTACCGCAGAGGCAATCACCCCTGCGTAGAGGCGACACCTCTGCGTGTTGAGGCGATTCCTGATCGCCTCTTCAAAAAGAGGTAACACCCCATTAAAGAGGTAACGCCTCTCCAACAGTGGGGGCACATTTTTTTCATTGATTGCAAAGTGACTGTACTATATATTTAAGATCCTATTATCAGAGAAGGGAGATTCTGTAATGAAATTTTAATTTAATTATTTTAAAACGCAGTTAAATTGAATTCAAAATGTTATATCATTCATTCAGTGCAAATATAAAAATGCAAAGTCAAAGATCAATTCAAATGATAAAAGCCAACAAAGCGGAACAACAAAATTATTTCTAGTCTATGATCCTATACTAACAAATGTCTGCCACATCCTAGCACTCCTCATCACCTCTATGGTCATCCCTCTCATTCGCGGGGTCATCAGTAGGGTCATCAACATGGTCATCATCATCATCGCCACTACCATCACTAGGATGCTCCTCCTCATTATCACTAGCCTCAGCATCATTATCGTCATCCTCCACCACCTGAAGGCCCGCCAGCTAACACTCAAGAGCAGTGACCCTAACTTGACTAGCATCATATTGATCTTGTCAAAGTGCAATAAGATGTAAGCAGTCATGAAAGCATGCATACATATAGAAATAGGGTATAATTGTTACCTTCCCCTGTTGGGTCATATTCATCAGAATGTCCCACCGGGCCTCGATCACTCTATACATATACTCTCTTTGATCTCGAGGTATCTACAAGAATAATGAATTGTTAAGACTGACCCTGTGGTAAATCAAGTTTGAGAATATGATTTCGGAAGAAAGGGGAGAGAACTCAAATGGGTAGAGGCCTCTGGAATGAATACTGGCTCCAAGCTCTTGTCCACTTTCAAAAATTGATGAGAAAGCTCGCCTGAAAGCACCCAGCATTAAGTCATCAAATCTGGAGGAGCAGCAAGTCTCCCGCCACCATTTGAGACTAAGAAGTGGAAGCCTCTCTAGGAAGTGGTCACTAGTTGAGGTACCCTCACCAGGCACAATACGAGGATGCTGATATGGCCTCTCTAAGGCAGTAGGCCTAGGAAGGGTAGCTGGTGGTCAAGCAAGTGCCTAAGAGCAAAAAATTAAGTCAAAAAATGACAATTGTAAATAAAGATATAAAATATGTGCTTAATGGAACCATACACTCACCTGAGATGTAGACACAGAAAAAGGCACCCTCTATAAGAGATGAGCTCATACGAAGTCCATATACTGAGACTTCCTCCTCTTACAATGATCTGCTGCATCATCCCCCTCACAAGCTTGATCAAGCTCCTCTCCCTCCAATAAATATGCCCAAAAGATCTCACGACAAGGGGAAAAGAGTGGCCGTCTCACCTGAGCACCTATACGCCACTGATGGACCCTCTCGCCAAGGTATTAAACCCTACAACTAGGTCCTCAAAGTAACACCCTCTTCTCTAATAACGGTCTCGAGCGAATCATGGCCTGGGTCTATCTAGCCTCAAGACCCCACAAATCCAAGCGTAGCTATTGAAAGCAAATAGGTAAGTGAAGAAATTTGATTGACGAACATGTTATTAATTATGGGTACAATTGCAGGTACTTTACCTCATCAGGTGTCAGGTTGTTCAGCCGCTCATGGTGGATGTGCAAATGAGCAACTAGCCTCCTCCAAGCCCGATTGGGGCCCTACCTCGCCATGTCAGGGAAAGGAGTATCACGAATGGGGGATAACCCTACAATCAGCTCTAACTCCAGGGTCCAATCCTACAAAAGAGAGAGAAACGTTAGTAGATAATGGTATTTAAGACGAACCCAATGAAAGAGAAAAAGAGAGAAAATACCAGAACAATGCGCTAGAAATCATAAAATTGCCTGCCTCTCCGAACAGTCTCATCCATACTCCGGTACAGGTATGCGAGGGCATAACTACCCCAGTCATATATAGCCACTAGGTGAAGATCTCTCAGTGGCATCAAGAACATCATATCGATGGAGCTCGCTATGTTAGTAAAAAGTGTAGTCCCAAGGAAGTAGACGAGAAAGGATCTCACTACCTAATCAATCTGGTGGCCGATGGTAGCAGCCTCTACTCTCTCCCATAAATAGTGACTCCGAATCGGGTTGATCTTGATGGTGTACGTCCCCTTCATATTTGGGATCATCCCTAGTAGACGCTCAATGTAAGCAACTCGGTCTGGTGACATCCTATGTAAGCTCACATCAAATGGGATGGAATGTCCCGCACATGGGATCCTAGTGAGAGTGATAAAAAAATCGGATCAATGGTGAATTTACTGAAAAAGAGGTGGAATGTATGTGTAGTATCAAACCATCTCTCCATCAAAGCCTGTAGAGCCTGGTAATCAGTTCGCCTCTAGGTATTTGGAAGGGCAACGATGAAGTTCGAAAACCCAGTATCATGAATACGGTCCTTAATACCATCCGGGAAGTTATCATGCCACATACGAGCACTGTGGAAATTCCAAGCACCTTTAAAAGTGTAGGAATCAAGCTATAAGGCAAAACAGGGAGTTGAATTACTATTTTAATGAATAAAATTAATTTTTTTCAGTATCCTATCAAAGAGGCAACCACCTTAACGCATAGAGGCTACCACCCCTTTGTAGGAATGTTGCCTCTTCACGATGAGGTGATCACCCCCTCATAGGTCATCTCGACATGAATAGGTGACTGCCTCTTTTTAGGATGTGACCGTTTCTACGAAGAGGCGATCGCCTCAACGAAGAGGCAACTCCCCTTTATGTCGACACTCTAAACCAAAATATTCAATTTACATAATTTTATTGAATTTAATCAAATTTCTTTTGGTTAAAATGATAAACATGCATCTATAAGCAATAACCAAATGTTATTTAATGATATTTATAGAAAAAATTAAAGAAATCGAGCACTAACCTCTCTGGTAGCCAATCCACATATATAGGATTGTATATCCGCCAGAAAAGGGATTTCTTCCCCAATGTTGATGCCAAAGTTGGGTGCTGGATACACCATAGGTGATACTCCCACACAGGCAAATCCGGGGTTCGTGCAGCATCCATAGCAAAGAAAGTTTTGAAAAGTGGTGAAAAGCAAAAGTGAAAAGCAAAGGTGGATTTGAGAAGTGAAAAGGAAGATTATATATAAGTAGGAAGGGTACAAAGAGAAAGCCTTGAGAAAAAAAAAAAAAGGTGGGGAAGCCCAGGAATGGCCCATTATCATATATAAATCCCCGGTAGATCCCAAAAAAAGGGAAAATAAAGAATTTTCATTTCACTTCTCGGGTGTACCCTAAAATTGACATTGAAGAGTTGAAGATCTTCTGATTGAAGTATCAGTGCAAAGAGCATCTAGTCGGGTTGTATCCTTGAAGTGCGTATTATGAGAAATATCTTATTGGGTTGTATCCCCGAAGTGCATTCTTATGTTCAAGAGCGTCTGATCGGGTTGTATCCTCAAAGTGCAAATTATGAGAAATTTATGGTCAGGTTATATCCCCGAAGTGCATTCTTTGATTCAAGAGCGTCTGGTCGGGTTGTATCTTTGAAGTGCACATCATAAGGAATGTATGGTTGAGTTGTATCCTCGAAGTGCATTCTTCGATCTAAGGGGTGACTGGTGGGGTTGTATCCCTGAAGTTCATTATTCAAAAAGTGTCTAGTCAGGTTGTATCCCCGAAGTGCACCTTCTCCGCTAATGAGTGATCTTGCATCAAAAAGGCTCAAGATTCACGATAAAATGTGATGCATGGCTGATTAGGCCAGGAAAACCTGAGGATCACGGTCACATTTTCATTTTCTCTATTGAGTGATCTTGCGTCAAAAAGGCTAAAGATTCATGACAACTATATTGAGTGGTTGATCAAGCTAGGAAAACCCGAGGATCACGATCACATTTTCTTCTTCTTTATTGAGTGACTACTCGCGTCAAAAAGGCTCGAGATTCACGTTCAACTATAATGAGTGGCTGATCGGGCTGGGAAAACCTGAGGATCACTGTCACATTTCAAGATTGTTTTAGTAAGTTCAAACTTTGACCTCTTGGGTTTGAATTTTTTAGGCTGACAACACAAGCGAAGCTTGAAGGTCAGGTACGTCGCTTTTGTTGTTTACTCCTTTCGCATGTTGCTTTTTCGAAAAATTGATTTCAAAAATCTAGTTTTTAAAAAATTAAGGGGGCAAACTATGGTCACCCTCGGTTTGGTCGGCCCGTAACGAAAGCTCAGTTATGAGATAGTACAGATATTGACTACAAGAGCAACCTGAAACTTTCTTTAGAAATGGACTCGAGAGCCCAAAACCCTAGAACCGAGCCTAAAACCTTGAAACACGAGCCCAAAACCCTAAAACTAGGCCAAAATTATCAAACCTAAGCTTCAAGCCCAAGCCCAAGCCCGTGCCTTTTAGCCCTAAGGCCCAAGTCAGCCTAGGTAGAGAGGCAATCGCCTCTTTAGCTCTGGGCATCGGTGAGGCGACGCCTCTTTGGTGGCTGACCTATTTTACATTAAATGTCATTTATGGTTACATTAAGTAGGAAATGGCCCACATTATCGATGATTTGGAGATTAAGCATAAAAAAGAGACTTTTGGGGCAGAATTGAGCTAGAAAAGAGAGGGAAATGATGAAAAATCATGGTCTTTTTTCTTGGTTGGATTTTCTTGGAAAAGGAAAAAGTAAAGGGTTAGGAGGTTAAAAGGAAGTTTTGAGCTAGTTGTTAAAGAGGTTGGCAATTTTTTGAAAAAAAAAAGAAGAGCTGAAAAAGGAAAAAATGTTCTTAAGAGAAAATAGAGAAAAAAGAAAGGAGAAGAGGAAGAAGGAGAGCTTTAAGCTTGAAAAATCATCATTTCTTGGGAAAGAGGAAGGATCCTTGCATCTAAGAAGCATTCAGATCATAACTAACCTCTGAGGGCCTAGTTGGGAGCTTCCAAACGTGCTTCTATCAGTAAGAACTTCTATTTTTAAGCTTTAAAGTCCTTCATTTCATTTAAAGTTTTATTTCTTTATTTTCATTGTTTGTTATCATGTTTCTATCTATTTGAAGTCATATGTGAAGCATGATTATGTGAAATATTGATTTCTAATGGTAAATTTATGTATATATTGAATTTAGTTTGATTTTCTTAAGATCTAAGAACACTTAAATTTTTGTTCCTCTGTTGAAGAGACGTCGCCCCTTCACGTTGAGGAGATAATAAATCGCCTATTAACCAAGAGGCAATGCCTCTATGAAGAGGTGTTACTTCTTTGCCAGAATTCTACCTAAATTCGCTTAAGTTCTTGATGATTATTTTGCATGATTTCTATTTCTTATGTATTTATGCCATGTTATATCATATTTTTTGCATACAATACTTGTGGTTTTATGTAAATAAGGTATGTATTTATGTTTAAAATAAATATTTGTAGTCATGTGTGTAAAACTAACAAATTGGACTTTTCCCTTTTCTTGATTGATTTTATATTTGTGGAAAGTTTAAATGCTTTTAGTTTTGTAGGATTTTAGTAGGATTTTCAATTAGGGAATGTTTAATTCCTTAATTAGTTCTTAAGAGGGTTTATTTTTGGTTTATTTTCCATTTATTGTATTCGTTATCAAAAGATTGTTATCCTTAATCTTTCCCCCCTTATTTTGAATGAATATTTATAAATTTGTTACCATTATTTGTAATAAGTGTTGGGTTAATAAGCACAAAAAGGATTAATGTGAAAAATCGGGCATTAAATATAATACTGAAAATGAGTGCAATTCAATGATAATAAGGGAATAATATAATAATGAAAGATAATAAAATACAAAACACACACAAAGGCCAATCACAAGGTTGGGTGAGCATTCAAAAGCCCATACCCAGTTTCCGAATTCGATCTTTGATGACGGCTTCTGGGAACCTCTGTGGAATCCAATTGTTGTGCAGTGTGTCTCGGCTTTCATTCGAGTGGCGACTCCATCTCCATTTTGGGCCCCAAGCCCATTATGTATTTCCTAGTGGGCCTTGAGCTTACACAGTGTCATGGTCGCCAAACACTTTAGGCGTGCGCTAGACCCCGCCGCCTACAAGTAGTATAGTATTTTACACATATATTAATTATATTTCTTAATATGTGTGCATAATCCTTAAACAATAATTAAAAAAGAGCAGATGGAGTAAAGAAATTTCATTATCTAATTATTAATTATTATTTAAATAATATTTATTTAACTATGAACAATAAAAAATTAATTACATACACTTAATTTAAATATAGATAATTGTTACTTTTTATTTTTAATAAAGATAAAATAGTCTAAATAAAAAATAAATACAAATTAGCTTTAACTGATGAGAAAAGGCTCCAAAATAGAGCTTATCAAATCCACAGCTGTTTTAAATAAAATAAGCTATTAACTGTTGATTTTAAAGTTTTATCAAATACTTTAATTATAGTTAATCGAGGAAAAATATGTCCCCTATACAAGATATTTATAGTTAGTTGTTTTATTTTTAAATTTAAAATTAGATATTAATTGTCATGTTTTTTTTAAATATACAAGAAAGTTTATGAATTTATTTTATAAAGAAGAAAGAGAGGACGAGAAAAAAGACAGCACTTAGTTGCCTTTAGGAAGGAGCTAGAAAGTTTTGGATATTGAGCCTATTTATCTTGGCAGTCAAAAATTAAAAAAAATAAACTAAAAAAATTAAAAACTAAAAAATTAAGTATGTAGATTAGGAGAAAAAGGAGATAAAGAAAAAAAAATGAACCAATTAAGTGTCTTGCTAGTATATAACCCACACATATCCTCAAATCCCTTTTGGAGTACTCCACTAGTATCTTTAACTCGTGTGTGTTTGATAAAAAATATATATGTATGATGAAGGCATAAATATGATTTTTTTTTTATCATGGAAGTGGGGGGGAGTGGGCGTTTGAACCCCCACCTTCTACAAGGTGCCAAGCCCTGTGGCGGGATGGAAGACCATCCCACCCTAGGTAGGCTGGCTACGATTTTTATGTTTATACCAATGTTGTATTGAAATTGTTTGAATTTCTATTGTTTAAATCTTATAAGTATCCCATAAAAAAAAAGGAAAAAGTACAAAAAAATGCCCTGTGGTTTGAACCCTAATCGACTTCCACCCTGTGGCTTGAATCCTAATAAACTAGTACCTATGTTTCGTTCCTTTAGCAAATAACGACAAATCAATTGATACCATTAAATAAGCTGACGTAGCAGAGGGTATTTTTGTCTCATCACATAGCATTTTTCCAACATGGCAAATAAGGACAAAATAGTCATTTAATTTTTAATTTCCTCTTTCTCTATATTTGAAAGACTGTTCAATACAAAGACCTTTCTTTATTCTTGCTTTTCATCTTGGGCTTCACTTCTTCTTCTTCTACTACTACAACAACCATTAACGCACATGACCCAAATCAAAAATCTGTTGCTGCTTCGCCACCCACCTGACTCTAGAGCTTCAATTGAGGCCTTGCCTAGTGTGAATATTGGTGATCGTGACGGTGAGTGTGCTATCTGTTTAGAGGAGTGGGAGGATGGGATTATGGTCAAAGAGATGCCTTGTAAGCATAAGTTTCATGGTAATTGTATAGAGAAGTGGTTGGGGATTCATGGGTCTTGCCCCGTTTGCAAGCATAAGATGCATGTTGGTGATGAGGACTGGGGGAAGAAGAGAGATCAACAAGAAGAAGGGACAGATAATAGAAGAATTCAAAGAGAGATTTGGGTTAGCTTCTCATTCAATAGTAATAATAGGAGAAATGAGGATTCTAATCAATCTCCCTAATTTTTTGTTTATATATTTACCAAGCAATCTTATTATTTGATTTTTTTTTTTAGATGGCAAACGGATGCCCATTCTATACTGTTAATGAAGCTCTTGCATTTGTGGGTTTCAAAAAATTCCAATATCTTATGCTTTTTTATGCTGGCATGGGTTGGGTTTCAGAGTCTATGGAAATTATGTTTCTCTCATCTATGGGACCGACACTTAAGAAACAATGGAGCCTTTCTTTTCTTATGCCAAAGAAAGCTTTATTACCACTATAGTTTTTATTGGTATGATGGTTGGAGCATATTCATGGGGCTATGTTTTCGATAAATTTGGCAGAAGTTTGCTGCTCTCTTCATTTTCATTCTGTACTTTTCTTTTCTTCTCCTCCTTTTTCTTTCTTTTTTTTGAAAAAAAATTGCTTCATCTTTCTACTAAAATTTTCAATTAACACAATAACTTCTTTCCTTTTGCCCTAAAACTGGTATTGGAATTAACAGAGAGAGAGAGAGAGAGAGAGGTATAAAGTTAATAGCATCAGCTGATTTATTATTATTTGCTAATAAAATAAAATAAAAAATATTAATTTGTGAGAATTCAAATCACGTTATGAAAATCGATTAAGTTGAAATCGTATTATGTATTTTTTTATTTTTTCCAAAAAAATTCACAAGTATCTATTTTG
>CATIWM010636507.1:0-17505 GCA_949671775.1 Mallotus repandus
TAAATAACCCAAGCAAAAATGACATTCAGTTTGGACCGGGCTTCATGAACGAATACTCATATGAGTGAACCCATTAAATGGTCCATTAAAAACATTTTATCTAATAAAAATAGACATGTCATGGTTTTTCTATTTTAATGTATAATTTTTTATGATAATTTAAAATATATAATTTTTTTTGGTAAAGTGGGAGGTCATATGACCTTAACATTGATGAACTACAAAATAGGAGGCAGCCCTCTCCTTTTAAATCAACGATCGTACTTTACACTCATAATAACTCTGAAGAGAACCGTTAGCAGCTTTAAATATATTGTCATAAGGCCCTTAATTATAGTCGAAAATTTTCAATAATTCCGAAATAAAATTGAAGACACGTAACTTACATTAAGTGAAATCCAAGCATATAAAAATTAACGTCCGAAAGTCATAAAAATAATTAGATCTAAAATAATAACCAAAAGATATTGAGAAACTCTACCATAAGCCTATTTTTTTTTAAAAATGTAAAAAAAAAAAAAAACTTATCCAATGAAAAAACATTTTTGTAAAAGATAATTAGATAAAATGATTAATTTCCAACACCATATAAGAAAAAAGAGGAAGTAAGAGTTCAATCCCTACTCTTCATTTGTCTACATTTTTTATTACTTGAGCTACCATTGAAGATAATAAAAAGAATAATTTAAATAGTCTAAAATGAAGTTCTTCTTTTATAGTCTAGTGAGTCAGGTGATGGACATTATAAAATAAGATTATGGATTCAATATTTCATTCCTTTAACTTTTTAGTTGTTTAAAAAAAATAATTTAAAATGGATTTTTTTTTTTTTTAGTTAATCAAAAGGTTATCTATGAGGAAGGAATTTTGCTTGGACAATAAGTGCATGAAATTATGAGTTTTGGTCTTGCAATCATGCCTGTTTATTAGCATGAGAAAATTGCATTTGTAAGTTAAGCTAAACACCACATTGTTGGGCCTGCCTAACAATATAGTTTCAGTCTATCCATCAGTGCTTCTTGCCAACTTGACACCAAATCATTAGAGTTGGTCAACTTCCTCTTGTTGTGAAATTCAACTAGATTGTACTTGGTTTATAGAGTTGGAGATTCAGGAAACAAGTATGTGAAGGGAACAGGTAGGTAACTAGTTTAAGATCAATTTTGGTGGCCCAATTGGTTTGAACATATGCTATATAGCTTCAACATTAAACTAGCAATTTCCTGCCAACAATCTCAGCCGCAAGTGCTAGGAACTGTTTTAATTTAAATAATATTTTAAATATAAATTATGATATAGATAATTATATTAATTCATTTATTGAAGACTTTTTTAAATTTTTATAACTTTATTTGGATCAAATTAAATTAATTAGTAAGTTTTGAATACTGATAATATGAAAATAAATTGACAACCACCTCAGAACTACATCACAAGTAATTTTATTCATATTGAATTATTGATTGATACCTTGATCAAGCATTCTAACCATTTAAAATGTGAATTTTACAAATCTCATGCATATATAAATGAATTTCATAATTAACATCTTGCTATTTATGTTAATATGGTAACACATATACCCGATATTTCTCTCTTAAAAAGTAAGATAGCTCGAATTAAAATTTAATTCAGATAGCCGTAAATTGTAAACTTTATTTAAATAACAAATGTATTGCTATTATAAAATAGGAAATTGCGTCCAATGTATGATTGCAAAATCATGTTAATATGATGTGTTTCTTTTTTTAAAAGTTCGTGAAACTTGGCCAAAATAACCAAGCTGTTAGCACAAACATTGTGGGGACTCAGATTCGAATCTCCGTACCTCTAAATTGTGTTGCCCTCCCCAGTTGTTGTATGGCAAAAAAAAAAGTGCAAAAAAATTGCTAATGGAAGGATGACGGTGGCCTTTGAAACGAGGAAAGATAGTGGTCCTAATTAAAGAGAAAAGGCTTGTTCAAGTGTTGAGGTACGGTGGTCTCAACTCTCATCTCTCAAGCTCATGAGGTTAGGACATGAGACAACAAATGTATAATGCCATTGATTGACCGGCACCACCATCACTTCAAGTTTTCCCCAACAAAAGTAGAAGATTATAAAATAGGAAGTTACTTCCAATGTATGATTGCAAAAACATGTTAATATGTTATATTTTCTTTTAATGCAGTCCGCTCAGCTAAAATGGCCAAGCTGTTAGCGCGAGCATTATAGGGACTCGAATCTAAATTGTGTTTCTCTCCCCAATTACTGTACGGCAAAAAATGCGTGCAACATAAAAAAAGAAAAAATGGCAATGAAAAGACAATATTGGCCTCTGAAACCAGGAAAGATAGTGGTCCGAATTAAAAAGAAAAGGCTTGTTCAAGTGTTGAGGTACAGTGTCTCAAGCTCATAAGGTTAGGACATGAGACAACAAATATATAATGCCATTGATTGAACGGCACCACCACCATCACTTCAAGTTCTCCCCAACTAAAATGGCAAAAAAGAAAGGCATGCTGCTCTTTAATGATTCAACTAAGTGGGCACATTCAACTTCACTTTTCCAATATATATATATATATATATATATATATTTATTTATTTATATTTTACTTTTCTGAAGTAACCCATCAATTGTTTTCAATTACTTGTCAAGAAGTCGAATAAAATGAGAAATTTTGGTATCGGATTTTGAATTTCTTCCCACTTTCAGTGCTTGTGCTAGAGTACCTAACAATGAATTTTCATGACGCGCTTGATAGGTACATTAAGCAAAAAAAATTAAAGTGTTAGACAACTATTTTGTTGCATTTCATTGACTAGTTCCTAATCATGCCTAATATATTGCAAAATCCAACTCTCAGATACCCCCATCAATTTTTAGTATTTTACATTAAATTTACAAATATTAACAAATTATTACATATTTTTAACATCAAATCTTATGCGGATGACATTAGACCATTCAATTTAAACCGAATAATTTGAGACCTCAATTTTTGACAATATAAAAATTAAATTTTTAATTGATTTCATGGGTAAGATCCACATTTATGGTATCTAACACCCATAATTAAAATTAAATACATTTTTTCTTATTAACTAACAATCATATCTCTATGAAATACTAACAAGCAACGTCATATAAAAAGATGTCAAACTTTATTATGATCCAATACAAACTAAATTTCACCTTCTTAGTTAGAAATATCACCTGATGGTTGTGAGTAACCACTCAACGTCCCCCCAACAGCAGTATTACATCCATTGTCATTCCACTAGAGTTGGTTCATCATCACCAGTATAAAACTTTACTCTCCTTGCAAAGATTTTAACTTTGTTGGGAACTTCAAAGAAATTTTATGGAACCAACATAAGGCTCTATCTACCATTCCTCCACGCATTAAATTTCTCTATCAAACCCTTCTCTTATCTTTAGCTACAATGCCAATGATGTCTTGGTGTCAAGACAATGACATTTTGGGTTGTCAGCTAGCCGTAAAGAGAAATCCAAATAAATGCAATGTGTAAAGAGTAACCCCATAAACAAATGGTACTGGCCTAAGAGTTTACACATTGATGGAATATTATACCCTTCTGATTGTGCAATTGAAAGAACTGAATTACAGTACAAATTGTCAACAAGTTTTTTAAGAGCAAATCTACAGTATTAGTGACTGGCATTCTGCTTGCCCTTGTGGTCCAAAATAGTAACATGAGCTTTAAGGGGACCATAAATGTACAATGAGACCTTTGATTAAGTGGTGTACCCAATTTACCTATGTATAAAGACAACAATAAACATTGAATAAGACTGAGAAGCTCTTTGTATTGAATTGAAATGGACTCATTTCATGCCCAAGTTCACAAGCTTGCTCAAATTTGGTTTAATTTGTAGGGTGCTCTCTTCTTTTATTGCTCATACTCTTAATTGCTTTAAGTTGTTTCTTGTTAGATAGGCTCCTCCTTATGGACTGACTTCACCACTAATATGGTATCCTCATATGCAAATAATTTTTATCATTTACCTACTCAATTTTTAGTACAGAAATACCATCTGCAGATTTTTGTGAAAAAATAATGAGAAGGAAGTATAGTAAAAATGCAATATTTCAAGAAAAAATCTATGCACATACTGAAAATGCACTGTACCCTCATGTGATTCAACTTTATTTTGTCCTTTTAAGACCAAAAGCAATCCTCATTGATGACTTTCAACATCTTTTTAGTGGCCTTTAGCAAATCTTCATTGGCATCCTTCAAAATCCACCAAAAAAAAAAAAGCTCATTTGGGTGTCTTTTAATTTCACATTTTTAAATAATTTTGAACCATTAATTTATTCCAATTCCCATACTAGCTTCCCTATATTCTCAGACATCACATAATTTGATAAAATTCCAATGCAATTCTTGGCTAAACAACAATAGAAAAAGCAAAGAAAAGAGACTGAAACATAAAAAGTAACATCAATATATTTTCTTGTATCCAATTCACATATATGTAACTATTTATGCAACTAAAAATTATTTCTCAAGTTATCAAAAGAATTTTTTTTTTTTACACCTTTCGAGATGAAAGGAAAACAATTAGGAAACTAAAAAACTTTAAAATAGTCGAAAGTTTTATGACTATTAGATAACTGGGGCATCAGTTGAAAAAAAATGAAAAAAAAATTGCAAGAACCACAAATTTAAACACACAATGAGGTAGACAACAACAAGAAAATGAAACAGAGTCAGTTTTTTTTTTTTATCCTTCTTCTTCTTTAAGGACCCTTACAGGCATAGATTAACAAAGAGAATTCAACTCTTTCTTGATCTTTTTGCACCAATTTCTCTTCCAGCCATAGCCTGCTATCCATGCCACTTCTTGTCCTGAACATGAACACAGCAGAACCAGAAGCAGGATTGTAGAACCAATCATGAACATCCCACATCAGATCAACCAGCAAACCATCAACAAAAATTGTTTGATTCCCTCTAAAATTCCACTGCAATCTCTTCACACGAATCACCATCTTTTTATCGATAGAAACGGATAAAACTGGATACTTTAAACCTTCATTTTCTCCACTACATTTAATCAATATCTCATGCTGAATTCCTGTATCACAAAACTGTGCTTTAGTTGCATATAAAGTGTTTCCTGAACAATGTTCTTGCCTTGAAATGAGAATTGTTTTCGCTACTGGAGTGCTGACTTTAAGCTTCTTGTTGATAGTTTCTCCTCCAATATCACCCAAAATAAGACCAATTTCTGAGTCAATCATCACTAGCACATAGAACCCATCAACAGGTGCAGGCCCCATATCATATTTAGCAGAAGATAGATCCCAGAAGACTTCAATCTTCGAATTATCGGATTCGATAACTTTGCTGCCTTTTTTCTTCCTGAAAAGACCTGTGTTGGTGTTGAGCTTGAAAGATGTTGAAGGATCAGTGCCAAAGTTTATATTAAGCCCTTGTGCTGCATTGTTTCTGCACCAAGTAACTGTGACCAGGAGCTGTTTCTGAGTGGAGAGGATGATTTTATACAAACAAGTGACTGCATTTTGGATTGATGGGATTAAACTTGGAGATATACAAGCATTATTTGAATAGCTAGAACATGAAGGGTGAGATATATTTATAGCATTTTCACTAAAACAAGAAACTATATCTCTCATTTTAAAGAAACAATTACGATTCTTGAATTGTTGAAGACTGGAACTAAAACTGCAAATTGGGTTCTTGAAAATGTAAAGAAAAGAAAGAAATGGGGAGAGATCTAAAGACTTGGAGATTTGCCTACTTTAAGCCAAAAAAAAAAAAAAAAAAAAAACAGCAAAGATCAAGAATCATAGACCAAGTTAGGCTGCTTTTTGAGCTGCCTTTGGCATTTTTTTCAACTGTGGAAAATCAAAGGAAATCAAAATTCTTGACAGGCTAATAAGCAGTATATAACAAGAATCACTCTCCCCTTAAAATATGCATCTAATTGTCATAATAAAATAGGGTTTATAAGTGGGAAATAAAGAAAAGAATTAGAAGATTGAAGTAGAAACTTTCTTGAGTTGTTTATTTAATCAATACTTTTGACAGTTCATATCCCATAATAAACAAAAAAAATATCAGAAACCCAAAAAGAAAAGAAAAGGAATAGAAAAAGATGTTTGGACCTGGTCTGGTCTAAAATGCAAGCAGTTAGCACAACTTTGTGACATGATCATGGTGCCTTTAATTTTATGCCCCTTGGCTTCAGTGATTAATACAAAGGCCAAGTAACAATGATTAAAGTGAATTTTTTTTTTCAATTTTTTTATTAATTAAATTTCAGTTGGATTAGTTGATCATTATTCAACACTAATGCCTATAACTCAATTAAATTAAAATTTTATCAATATCCATCAGTAAAAAAAATACTTAAATGATAATTTTTTAAAAAAATATTTTTAGACGTATAATTTAATACACTCTTTAACATCTTACAAATACTTATTACAGTGACAATCGAGTAGTAAATAAATGCTGAATTAAGACTCATCTGTTGTGGCTTTTATTTTTTAATGCAATTGATTACTTTTCTCTCATTCCCAAGTATAGGAAGTACATTAATGGAGGCAGAGTAATTAATTACAAAGGTGCAAATGACCTTAATTAGGACAGTGAAACATAAGGGGGGCCCTTGAGAAGATATCTTGGGTACCATGTGGCATATGGGTTTGTGATTTATTTGGCAATGGATTGAGCATGAGCATATGATAGTGAAAAGTTGGCCCCAAAAATAAAAAAATAATAAAAAAAAATTCTGGAGACCCACCAAGGCACCAACTATTCCTCCCAACAAACCTTATGATTAATAAGGCAAGGCACATCCATTGCATTTTTTTTTTACCACCAGATTATAATAAAGCATTCAAATAAAAGAATTAGCAATTAAAAAAAGACTGTAAAGTCTTGATGAAATAGTCAAATATCTTATCAACATGACAGGTGATCAAAATTCGAGTCTTTACTTCCTCTTTCTTAATTTCCATATACAATAATAGTATTCAAAAAAATTTTAAAAAAAAATTAGAGGCGCTTTACATAGAGCTTGCCTTTGAAATCCCATCGTTTATCTTTTATGCTAAAAAGAAATTGATGAAAATATAGTTGCAACATTTCAAAGAATAGACATTATTAGAAGAACTTTTTCTCTCCTAGTGAACAGTATTATTTTGTGTTTATACAGTGATATTGTCTTCATAGGAATAATTGTTGGTTTTTAACCAGCAATCATCCCTATTTTCTTCTATTTTTTTTTTAGTTTCATATCAAATAATAATAATTATAGATAGTGATAGATTGTCATGTCGTTTATATGTGGTTTGTTCCACTTTTTGTGTAGAAGACCTAGCAAATCTGCTCTCCTCTATCTCGTCTAAATTTTGCTCATCTTGGATTGTGAGATGATTAATGTTTTTAGAACTCCCTCCGATCTGCTCCATAGACGGAGGCTATATTCGCCAATGATGTTTGAAATCCAGAGCATTTTAACAATGAAGTTGCCTAGTTTGAAGTTATTTTTCATTTATCCGGACATATTCATCATTGTCAATCCAAAATATATTCAACTCAAGCAAGTATGGATTGATGAAAAACACCAAATTGTTGTTGCTGTCGCCGCTCCTAAAAAGCTGTATTTGTTTTTTCCTTAATATATTAGGGTTTTCCTCATGTTGAGAAACAATAGTGTTGGAGTCTTTATTTTCCAATCTTCTTTGTTTAGTGCTGAGTTTTTTTCCGTGTAATGCATGTTTATATGTACTACTTGCTAATTTATGATATACTATTGTTGTTGTTTAAAAAAAATATATTGCAATTAATTTTTTCTTTTTTCAAGATTTTTCTTGAGAGAAAGTGCTTGTATACAATACATCTTTTGTGTGCCTTGACAGACCAATATTGCTTCTTGTTCTTCTTTTTTTTTTTTTTCAATAATGTCATGGAGTATTTTAGAAAGGTAAAAGATTATATGTGGCTGCAGTTGGGAAGAAGACTCGTTACCCATCAGTCCATTTGTAAGTTCTGGGTCAATAGTGAACAGCCTCCTCTCCTCTAGCTCTTTTTTCATCATCTAAATGCTCCATTAGAAGAAAAAAATCACACACTTAATAATCATTTAAATATATTTTCATCAAAAGTTTGTTTTCCTTAAGGAAAAAAAAAAAAAAAGAGTAAAGTGAAAGCTCTAATCAATCTTTAATTAAAGTTGCATCAAACATTTAACAAGAAAAAAAAAGTGATTATGATGAAAACTTTCAAAACTTTTAAATGAGAAAGAGAAATTAGACCAATAAAATGGTAAAAAATTTAAGTTTCTGAAATAATATTTAGATTTTAATCCTTATTTATGAATAGATTGACGTTGGAAGAATTTTATCTTTTTATGAGATTTATCTAATATGATCCGAACTAATCGAAATTTTTATATCTGTTAAATATTAGAAATAATTATATAAAAGAAAAAGAGTTTGGATTAGCCCATATGTGTGTTCGTTATTGTTACAATAATAATTACTTGTTAAAACAAACATATGTCATTATTCACAATAATAATCATAGACTAAGATAGAGATTGAATGAGGAATAGAGGCTAATATCTGTCCTAAAACCGTAAAGGACAATTCAAGTAGGGCACTATAACTCCATTTTAGGGACAATGAGAGAGCAGGCATTCTTTTGAAAATGGACCCATAAGAAGGGTATTGGTCCTACTTCCCAAGGGCATGTTCCCCTATTATGATGACCTAAACTTAAATAGTTGAAGGAGACTGCTATTTTGCTCAGTCAATTTTTTTTTTTTTTAAGTATTATGGTAGTGGTGCACATATCCCACCAATAATATCTGTGAATTAGTGTACTTCATCTTATTGCTCTAACAATCTTAATATTATTGTCAATATAATTTTCATCAAACATCACATATGTAGTCCTCTCTTTCTCAATAATAATTATATTGATCATTTTCACATCAATTAGAATATAGAATTTTTGTTGCTCTTATCATATCATTTATATTTTTTATATTTATATATTGAATTTTTCAATTTTTTAATATTATCTTGAGTGTGATCAGAACTATTTTTCATTTTTTTTACTCATTATAATATTGCAAGTGAATGATTTAAAATTTGAGTTATTTCACGGAATATTTAGAAAAATTATTAAATTTACTTCTCATATATTGCAATATTTGAATGAGAAATTTTTTTTTCTTTGCAAACCTAACAAGAGTGTCGAATTTTGAGTTTTTTATAAAAAAAAAAGTACAATTAAGAAGTGCCAACATGAAATTTTATGATCCTAAATTTTTTTGTCACTATTATTTAATTGAATTGACAGAGCTTTTTTAATGTGTAACTCAATGATCTATACACTGCACTCAATGATTTTGATTTCCTGTAAATTAACTTTCTAGTCTTTAAATAAATTTGATTACAAAATTATTAAGAGAAATTTGACAATGGAAAGATATTTAAAATTTATAAAGGAATTCAATCTCGTAAAAGATAAAAATTTTATAAAGGAAGATCAAAAAGTACAAAATAAAGTAAATATAAAAAATACTAAACAAACAAATAAGAAAATTGTATGTATTGAATGTAAAAAAGTAAAATAAGTAAATAAAACAGGAAAAGTCATAAGAAATTATCACTCATCTAAAAGATGATCAGCAGTAATAAAAAATTAAAGTTTTCAGAAAAATAAAGAGAGAAAAGAAAAAAAAAGACAGTTAGGATTTTATTTTCTTAATCAAGTGAAAGTTGGTTGGCAAAATTTGAAATGATAGGCATTAAACTACATGATATTTATTTTCCATTTTTACCAATGTTTCCAACATTTTTTAACCACTGAAGCTTTGATTTTTGTCAAGTTTTTCAAGAACCACATGAAATTTTTTTGTAATAAGAGTTTTACAATCATCCGAAGTTTAGACCTAAATTCCACATCCTATAAATGAATATGCGGTTTTCTCAATTAGCAATTGTCTGAGTCACTCTCCATATACAATAATTTTTGTGGATGATTTGTGTTTTCCTTCCATCTTTTTTCCCTATTTATGTACTATAATAAAAAAAATGTGCAATACTGAACAAATTCAATATTATTATAATTTTTTTTATATAAAAACTCAATATACAAACTTAAATACAAAAAAAAAAAAAGTTTGATGATTGAACACATTACCTTTTAAAAAATAATAATGTGAAGTTTGATGATTAGTTTATTAATCTGTCATCATTAATTCATAATCCATGCTTGGATGATATTTTTTTTCATTTTTGGAAATAGTTCAAGGTACAACCTTTATTTCCTTGTTTGGTTAGCAAGAAAAAGATGGATTCCAAACTTCCTTTATTCTATCCATATAATATTTCAGTTAAGATAAAGGGATAAATATATTTGGAGCGGTAGTTGTCAAGGTACCTACAATAGTTCAAGGTACCTAATTAATTAAACACAATAAAGAGAATTTGAAAAGGCCACAAAAACAATCATTAAAAAAAAAAAAAAAACAGAATCCCACTATATGAAATTCCTCTCTTTTGGCTTTATATGATTCCAAGAAATTCTCTCCAACCCCAAAAACCCATTTGCATATCTTTGTTTCCTTTTTCTTTCACTCTCATCACACTTCTTCAAATAATATCCAAAAAAAATTGCAAATAAAATGATTTAACAGTTATTTTTAAAAAAAATATATTATAAAATATTAAATTCAGTAGATACTATTTTTGCTTAAATAATTTTTTAAGTTCAAGTCATGATATATATAATCATGTTAAACTAACTTTTAAAAAATATTTACCGTTCTTATAATTCTATCATAATCGAATTAAATTAGTCTGAATTTAATAAACTTTAAATACGATAGTTTAAACTAAAAAAATATCATAAAATATATAGGATTCAAATTTTCAACATTATTAATTTATAAAAAAAATTAACTTGTACTGATTTTAAAAGAAATATTAATGATTTTTCTATTGATAAAAAAATGTGAAAATATTTTTTGGTTTTCATTTATTAAAGAGTATGATAAGATGAAGAACAGAAAAAAGCTTCCACTTGATTTGAACCTTCAAGGAAATTCATTAAAATGAATTAATTCTTGAAACATAAAGGAAAGCATTAAATTCCTAAAATAGAAGCCAGCTCATATCATAAATAGATTAGCTTTTACTTATAATAAGTATAAAGAACCATTTTAAGAGTATATGAATCTATTCTTTAATTAATTTTCTGGAAAGCAAATACCATATTGCAAATGGCAAATTATAAGGTAAAATGTCTGCCTGCTTTAGCCTGGATGGTTTTCCGTTCAGCCATCCGGACATGGCATTTATAAGAGTGGGGGTTCAAATCTCCCCTCTCCCTCACCGTAGAAATGTATTATTCAAAAAAAATGCAAATTATTAGGGCAATATTAAATTAATTAATGGCACTATAGTCTGCCATAGCCAACAGTTTACTATGAAAAAATCCAACTGCAACACTTCATATAAAAAAGAGGGAAAATGCTCAAGAGAATAAAAAGTAGAATAAAAAACTACTGCTCATATCATTGCATGTCGTCAATTTGCACACTCTTTTGTTTTTGGATGTATTATATCCAACATTTACATAATGCACATAAATGTCATAATATATAATACACTTTTTTTTTATATATATATACTAAAAAAAATTTGAAGTTTTTAAGCTTATTTTTTTAATGTGATAAATTTATATAATACTTTAATGAGTTTCGTATTGGGCAACCCAATTTCTCTTTTTTTATTTGATTTGCTTGAGATTTTTGTTTGAGTGAGTTTAAACTGCAAATTAAAAATTGTATATATGTGTATATATATAATTATTATTTTTATTTGAACTATTTATATTTAAAGTTCACTAGATTAAGATTGATTCGGTTCAATTTAGATAAAATTATAAAAATAATAAAAATTAATTAATAATTAATTTAATGCAATATATACGTTACTATTCGAACTTAAAAATTATTTAAGCGGAAACATCTTTTCTATGTTGTAGATATAATTATTAATAAACAACTAACCAACAGTTTTTTTTTTCTATAAGTTTGACTATGCTCCTAAACTGCAAACCGATTCCTTGAACCTAGGGAGATCCAAATCAAATATATATGTAATATTTCTAAATCCCAAGAACAATTAAAAGCTGACTTGTAAGAATTGCCTTCCAATTACTTTAATCATCATTACAAGAAGACATTTAGAATTAATTAATTAATTATGTGCTCTTTGATGCAAACCCAACACATGAACAAGAAGCATCAACTACTGGATGATTATGCCCTCCAACCCAAAAATCTTATCATTAATTAAATTTACATTTTGATGAAACTGTACTAATCAATTATAAAATGACATCTCATCAACTACTAATTACATGTTGCAAGCTATGAATTAATGGGGCATTAAAATAGCAAATAATTAAATAATGGATGAAAATGCATAATTGAATCAAGCAGGTCAGCTATATTTATATGATATGAAATGCAGCTAACTGAAAGAGTGAGAGTCATGATTACTTTTCACAAGTTGTTTAAAGTCCTTTTCCTTGTTAACAGAAACCATCAAGAATTGATCAGTGAGCATGACACTTTGAATTCCATTATATTAAATTCCTAATCCTAACTTTTGACTTTAATTAAACCGACAAATCCTCTTGCATTTACTGATATATACTTATATACAAGTATGTGCTTGTATATATTTCATTTTAATATTACTTATCTTTTACAATCTTATATAATATAAGTATATGGTTAAAATTATACCATTAATCCTGATTTCTTGTGTTAAATGTCCCTGTATATACATAATTTAACTAGTAAAAGAGTTGCTTAATAATTACTTTCCAACAGTATTTGGAGATGTAGAGCGGCTAGCGAAAAATTGATTTAGTAGTTATTTTTTTTAATAATATTTAAAAGTTTTACAATTTAATTCTTATCGTCGTTAATTTATAAAATAAATTTTTATTTCATTTAAAGGAAGAAAAGAAAAAGATACTCCTCCTGTGTGCAGCGGTGGAGTTCATCAATATTTTGTTAATTTCAACTTTATATTAATAGAAAAAAAATACTTGACGCAATTAGAGACTAGGAGACAAATGCTTTTGACTTTAACCTCACGAAAATGCAAGTTTTCAAATTACCAAGTTGGACCATATATAGCTAATTAGATCCTCATATCTTTTCACCACCTTCATAAAATCTCTTCTTCCCACACGAAACCTCATATCATTAATTCAGTACCAACACCCTTGCTCCACTTTGATTAGATATAGTCACATATCTGAATTCAAGAACACGGACCAAAGACAACAAGAAGTTCAATAATCTTTACAAAAAATGCATGGTGAAAGTAAGAGCAACAACAAAACATACACTAACTACAATGTGCCTGTGCATACAAAGAGCACTACCATGATTGATTTCACTTTCCATCAAAATCAAATTTTCATGGTCCACTGGGTTAAAAAGAAGATTGAATAAGGCCAGAGACATGTCCATCATTCAAGAACTTCGACAAGGAACACACATTGTATTGGCATCAAGCAGACAGAAAGTGGACAATCTCCTTTCCTTTACTACACATTCTAAAAGATATAAACATATATGCTTTTGCTACTTGTTAAGGTAATCTAAAAATAATAGCAAGGGAAATTCAGCCATATAATGCATTTTAATTTGTTCTCGAGGCGACTTTAGTATCAATAAACCGACTTTAGTATTAATAAAACAAACCTAGTTGGTGATGAATTTTGTTCCAAGCAAAATAAATTGTTTTACTTTTAAATGAAAAGAGCATAAAGACATACACATATATTTGGGCAATCCATAGCAAACAATATGATTGGTGTATATTTGATCTCGTGTTGTAGCCTCATGTCTTTAGCATAGGTTTTACTACTGGGAAATTCAGTTACTAAAAGGATAGATCTAGTATAATCTTATGCCGACAAGTGTAGTGTAGCTAAAGGTTGAATAGTCTAGTGGCAAAAATTCCTTCAAGACATAAAAATATTATGAGTTCAATCTCCGATACTGTAGGTTGTGAAACTTCTTCTGCTCAAGATGCAAAACATTAGAGTGCCGAATCTCTACGGCACAATTTATCTCCTCCTGTTCATTATCTTCCTCCTCTCGTTTTCAACTCATAGCCTACTGTTATTGTATATAGCAGGGACATTTTTTTGGCCAAAATGGCCAAAAAAATCGTCCCTTTTCCTTTTATTTTAGCTATATTCTGTTGCTAAATAACTTGGATTCAAGATGTTTATCTTGAATTTAAGGTGCTTGTTTAGTTTTTAGCTAATATATTCTAGAACTGCCGATCTCATATTTTGGTGTTTTGATAGCTTGCTCCCGTGGGTCTTCTACACATGATCTGATTTCTGCTTGGATGGTGTTTCTTCTACACATGAACCCTCGCATTACCCTCAACAAATATGAAGCTCAAGAAGGATTTCACCAAGAGGAAATTATGTGCTCACGTCATCTGAAGTTCAAGTGCACTCATTCTCTGGAGCTCTTCAAGATGGATTTACCATATTTGTATTTGTGTTTATAGAGTAAGTTATTAAGTTAAATTACTTGTATTCCTTTGGTGTAAATCATCTTTCTTTGATCAAAGAAATACAATCTTATTGTTCGGAAAAAAAAAACATTAGACATAATAATATTATTTCTTGCATCACTCAAGATACAAAACAAAATTCATTCTTCTGCTCATTAGAATCCAAATTCGCAGAAAGATAGATTAAGAAATTTCAAGATATCACTCCAGAATGGCTAGGCTATTAACTTAAAACAAGTAAACCAAAATGTTCAGCAATTGACCTCAAAAGGCCTAAATTCTGATTTCTGTAGTAAACTGACTACATGTCAAAGCTGACAAGGAAGAAACTTTCTACTCTGATGTAACAAGAAAAAAAAAAAAAAGGCTCTTCACCACTGCAAGCACCCAGAATTAGATGGGACTGAGATAATTAGCAAATCTACCTGTCATCAAGAGAAAGAAAGCACAATCCCCATGTGAATGCTTCAATTGATATAAAAAATGCTATAAAACAACTTCGTGTTCGAAAACATTTTTTTTTAAAAAAAAAAGACACTATCCATGTTTTTTAATTTATTTTAGACACCACTTTATACCAAAAGGCAAATATTTCTTTCTCCTTTACGAAAATGAATAAACTACACTAGATTGAGCATACAAAGCTAACAACTTCCTTTTAAACCATTGGTAAATGAGATGCAATTTGATCATGTTAAAAGGAGCTACTAAATACACTAGTGAGATACTTTATTGTAACAAAAGCTAGCAAATAGAGCGATAACAAAACAAACTTAATACATCCACCATTTTTACAAACAGTATTTTACCAATTTCAGAAGTTTGCATTTTGAATTCCTAAGAATAAAATAGGAAAGCAATACTTTTTTGAAGTCTTGCAAAACACAGAGAGAAGAATTATTGGAGCCTGCATTGATTTTTCATGTGAATCATTCAGAAAATAGTAAGATCCTTACACAAAATGGTGGCAAAAGTTCTAAGAAGGTACCTGCTATAGCAGGGTCTTATCTTTTCCTGTGTAAGTGCCAATTTTTATAAGACGATCATGCATATCATATTCATAATTTGTCATAACAAACTTTCAGCATTTTAAATCATTTGTTAACAATTAGGCATTGTTTCTTTGCACATTCTTCTGTTTCTTCCTTTTTCCTTGAGTATCCAAAGAAAGTGACTTGATAACTAGTAGATGCCATTTAGGCAACATTAAGCTTCTAGTTCTTAATGAAGTGCTAAGAATATCTTTTCAACAACTCAACTAAGCCTTTAATAATGAATAGATACTAAATTTATGCAACTCCAATATACCTTACTAGCAATGCAAAGCACCTTGAACAAGACACGCCTTTAATTAAACGGTAGAGGACCTCAGCCTTCAAACTTTCATTCCCATCTCATTGAAGGTGCATATTGTCTTTGAACTCTTGCTGCTTCAATCATAACATTCTTGATTCCAAATACAATTATGGCTTTATGAATTTTATTCATCATTCTACCTGATCCATTCATGTAAGTAATACCACAAATTCATGAAACCTAATATCTCTTTTCCCATGATGATTGACTTCAAAGTCATCCTACAACACCACCTATCTTGTCGACTACTCTTCAACAGTTTAACTTAATTAATGGGCTGATTATAGATCAAAATCATTGATATTAAGCATTAAAGCACTGTCCCTAGTGCCACCATTTTATTAAAGACAACCATAAACTATAATTGAATCAAGTCTACTGCTTTATCAATTGCCACTGTTATAATGGATTTTCTCTTCTTTTTACAAGAACACATCCATCGTCACATCCTGTTCAACATCGCCTATTATCTCCCCTTTTGTGTCAACCAACAGCTACAGCTATGGTGATCAAACTGGAAATGACAACTCACCCTTCAAATTCTTATACTACCCGATACCATTTTAAATCACTAAGCTAGTCTAGTTAACAAATCAAATGCCTACTCAATCACTAATCTCTCTACATCATCAAACAAAACAAATGCACAACAAACAGAGAGCAAGAGAGGATACCTTCAGCAGATGTGCTAGCTTCACAGGGAAGCTTAGAGACAAGGCAAGAAGAAGAAATCACACTATGAAGTGGCAATAATGAGCTCAATTCTCTCCGCAAAAAGCTTCCACTTTTCAACCAAAAAACAAAACATTACATCAAATAAACAAATACCCATATCGAAAAACCACCAAAAAAAGCTGAAACAATTGAAACTGCCCATATAAAGAAGCGAAAAAGCCGGTTACTTCAAAGAAGGAGGCGAAATTCGAGACTGCCGAAGAGTCAAATTGGGATGAATCCGAGAGCGAATTGAGGATGATAAAGACATTCTAGATGATCTTGTTGAAGTTGTAGCAGTAGCTCTCCATGTCGCACGCATCAATGTCGATGTGGATCTTCCTGCAAGTCCTAAAGTAGCCATTTTTTTTCCTTCTCCTGTGAACCCTAAAACCTCTATTAAACCTCCCAATTTCTAATTTCTTCAATTCCTATTCTTCATGATGTTGAATTTCATGGGCCTTGAATTTTCTAGCTTATTATTTGATCATTGGCCCATTAACAACCTTAATGATATTAAGATTGCTTCCAAGTCATGGTGTCATTTTTTTAACATGCAATTTGCAACTATATTGAGTTTAATTTTCTTAGCTATTAAAAAATTTAGGATCTTTACATAAATGTTTAAAAAAATAAAAAAAAAAATTTTAATTATTATTGACTTAAAAAAAATTTAAAATTATTTTTTCTAATTTTTTTCTTTTGAATATAGTTCATTTTCCTTGCCACTCTCATTTTTAAGATTATTTTTTTTTCTAATATTTTTTTTTACTTTATACTTTTTTTCAACATATTATTTATTTTCTTTTTTTTCAAC
>CATIWM010636526.1:0-10504 GCA_949671775.1 Mallotus repandus
TTTTATTATTATTTTTTTGCATCATTTTAATTTATTCTTATTCCTGCACTATTTTTATTTATTTTTATTATTTTTCTACGTTTTCTTTATTTTATTGTATTTTTACTAATTTTGTGGTATTTATACTTTTAATGGTAAAAATGGCTCCTTTACAATAAAATCTCTATTTTTATGGTGGAAATTTCATCTTCACCATTTTAATATTTTTACTTATGTATTTTTATTTTATTAGGATATTTATTTCTGTATTTTTAGCATTTTTTGGTATTTTTATAATTTTTATTGCATTTATACCTTTTGTAGTAATGTTGACCCTTTTACCATAAAGTTCACATTTTTATGGTAAAAATGCCACCTTTATTATTCATATTTACTTATTATTGCCATATTTTTCTATTTATTTATTTATTCCCATACTTTATTTATTTGTATTGCCTTTTTTTTTTAATTTTCTTGCTTTTATGCCTTTTGTAATAAATTTGAAGTTTTTATCATAAAGTTAATATTTTTATCGTAAAAATATCAATTTTATTACTTATTATTTTATTTCTGCCATATTTATTTATTTATGTATTTATTCCAAAATTTTTATTATTTTTATTACTTTTTTGCAATTTTTGTTGCATTTATGCTTTTCATTGTAAATTTTGTATTTTTATCGTCTTTATCATTTTAATATTTTTATCTCTACAATTTTTAATTATCTGAATATTTTCATGGTAAATATTTTTTCTCATATTTGTGCTTTTATGATAAATTTGGTATTTTTATCATAAAGTTCATGCTTTTATGATAAAACTATCACTTTTATCATATTAATTTACACATTTCTATATTTTTATTTATTTATATTAATATTGCTGTATTTTTATTATTTTTATCGTATTTTCGTGATTTTTATTGCTTTTATGCTTTTAAGGGGCAAAGTTGTCATTTTATCATAAAATAGATATTTTTATGGTGGAAATGATATCCTTGCCACCTTAATATTTTCAATTCTGCATTTTATTATTTTTAATTACATTAATTGTACTTTTATCATTTTTGTTGATTTCTTTCACGAATTTATTATTTTTATCATAAAGTTATCATCTTTATGGTGAACATAATTATTTTCCTTGATAAATTTATTATTGCCATCATTAAGGTAATATTTTTATGGTAAGAATAATATCTTTATCACTTTCATCATTTTTTGTACCTTCCTACTTTATTCCTTTATATTTACATCATCATAAAAAAAAATCTTATTTTTAATAATAAAAACGATGACTTCACATTGAAGTACCCAATTTTTAAATCTTGCATCATGCATATATTAGCATCCATGTTTGCTTATATGTTTGATTATTCCTTTACTTATCATCTCAATTGTGAATGAATGGAATATATTAAATTGTCCTACGTGTAATGTGTGCTTGCATATGTGTGAAGACTAACCTTTGTTTTGCAGGTTTATTATAATAGAATTTTTATTTCTTTTTCTCATTTTATGTAATTAATAGAATAGGTTTTTCCAAGGCAATGTAATCCTTAATCCCAATTCCCCCATTTATTTTTATTTTGGATGTGTTTATTAGAATAGACTTTTTCTCGGGTTGTAATCATTAATCCCTTTCTCCATTTTTTATTTTGTTTATTTGCTTGCTTATTTTAATTATCTCTTGCATGCTTGTGTGTTGTGTGCCACATGCCATATGCTTACTTGCTTAATTGATGTTTACTTGTTTATCATGTGATGCATGCTCGTCTATCCAATTATCTCGTGCTTTATTTAACTGACCAATGCTTATATGTGGTAAAATGCATCATAAAACAGAAACTATGGTGAAGTAATGAATAAATGAGCAACATGTATAATAAGAAACAGGATAAGTAACTCCTACCCCCCGAACCCGAATTCTCTGGTTATGGAAATGAGTTTTTCACTTCTTCCATATTCAAGTCGGGTGGCGACTCCAATCTACAAGGCCTAATCCGGCAGACCCTCCCACAAACAATAACAAATAGAAATCTAGTAGATCAATCGCCATTAGCCTGTGTGCCCTGATGTTATAAGCTCATGGATCCTCGTGATCGTGATCACATGTTTTTGGCGACTCTATTGGGGACTTCTGATTTGAGGGGTATGAATGAACGATTGTTTCTTGTTATGCATAACTTGTTTATTCACCTTCACAACAACATAGTTGCATATCATCACACTCACCACATGCACCTTGGTCCCTAAACCCTCGATAATAATGAATGACATTGCCACCATGATTCCACTCGAGTCACGGGGTGACGAAGATAGGTATTATCACCTTTAGCCTTTACTCGTGTATTCGCCGGGCTCACCTGACCAGAGTCTGTAACCTAAGTCCTAAAGGGGGGCGACAAAGTTATCAAAAGAATGCTAGACTCTCTTATAGGAGTCCATAACCCTAGTCATATAGGGGCATTCTCACTAAAGGAACCCAAGCTATAAGCCCGGCACAACTCATATAGATAAACCAGTAAAAATCTCCCCTAGGAACCCATCTACCTCCTGCATGCTATCCTCATCTAGATGTTGTTCCCTCAACCTGAAATTCATAAATGATATGACATTTTAGTGTATGCCACCATTTACTGTCATTATGTCAGTCTTCATACACTACCCATGCTTAGGCCCGTGTGATCCTTATTTACCTTGTGTAAGCCCGATATGCAAGGAATGATTAGAATCATATACCTCAGTTTGGATAGTCTGTAAGGGACAACAAATAGTGACATTTTTTATGGTGGAACCTATGGAAGTCATCCATTTGTCCTTACCAGATCAAGTGGATGGATCAAGAACCTGACTAGATTGTGAACACTCATGCTGAAAGAATAAAATTGTAAACTGTCGAACGAAGCCTTCATGTCTCTTGGTAAACACACCAAATGTTGATGAGAGGGACATAAACTTGGATCCCTTCTGTTGGCTATAGTCCATGAGCTCACAGGCGCACACGAGCTATAAACACCATTTCAGACCCAACAATTGGGCCTTTCATTGAAGCTGTGTGGTTAGCTCGAGTACATTTGTGTATTGCTCCCTAGTTTACCTCTTGAGTCTAATCATCATGAATGGAAACAGCTTAGTCCAAGAGTGGAACCATAGCCCCCTGATGGCTATGATTAAAAAATCCACCTAGGACAGAATTCTCTATCGCGTGGAGTAATAAGGTTGGAAGGAGAGATTGCTTATGCTTGGTTTGTTCATTTTGCAGGTTTTACGCTAAACTTGTTTGCTCATTTTATTTTTCCTTTGTCTTTTGTCATGCATACATACACGCATGTAGGGGACATTTCATCATATACTAACTCACAATATTTTTACAGCCATGTTGCACTCACTACGTTAACAAGATTATGACTATCACGCCATGCATACGTGCTAACCCTTTTCTTTTGTAGAACTCATCACATCATGCATGCATGCATCATCCTTTTTTCACTCTAACATGCATACTTATGTAGAAACATAGCTTCACATGGACCCTAATATGGAACACGTCTCGAAAATTAGTGATGATGATCTCGATGTAAGATCTTCTCAATAAAATAGGGGGATGCTGAAGGAAAAAATTCAAAGGTTACTCAACGATGACACATTAGTCGAAGCACCACTAGTTCAGTTATACATCACCAAAGACCTACTTTGCACTCTTGACAAATCTGACAAGAAAAGCTTAGAACCCTACGAGATGTTATGCGTTAAGATGTATCAGCATGTTCACATCGACTTCAAGTTTCTGAAAGCAGCCATTGCATTTTGGGATCTGTTTGAGCATGTTTTTCCCTTTAATGGTCTTGAGCTATGCCCACTTTATGAGGAATTCAGTGCCATAGCAGGATGAACCCCCACCAAGACAAAGATAGCAGTTTTCACTAACTAGACTGTGATGTACCTAGGAATGGGATTGGCACTCTTTAACCTAAGCCTAAACAAGCTAGATGAATTGGTTACACTAGATAAGCGACTGATTCCCTTTTAGCTCCTAGGCACTTGCAGTAATAAGAGACTAGGTAGCCCACCTTGGGCATACATCCTCTCTTTCTACCTCTTCTTACAGTACTTTACTATATCCTATGATGAGCTAGGAGACTATAGGATACTATAAGTGATAGAGGGCATTAAGTGCGGAATGACCCATTTCCCTTTGATCTTAGCAAAGACCATACATAGCTAGATGAGACGAGAACCGAGAAATGATCGCACTTCATCAGGAGTCCATTGCTACTCCAGATTTGGCTACAAAAGAAACTCAACATCTTAAATAAGCCATTCAAGAACTAGCTTAAATATCAACCCAGGCACCATCAGGAAAGACACCTAAGGCGGGTAACTTGCAGCTCTACACATGTCATATCTAAAGAATGGTTTGATTGGATGTACGACGTCATTGAAAGTCAGATAACTTGGATGTGCCCTTGGTGGAAACTGGAATATGTGACTATGGCAACTTATGTGAACTGTATGCCAATCTCTAGATTTAGGTCATGCACCTATTACTACCCAGGATTGGTGATCAGCCAGTTTGGGGCGAAATAGCTTATACCATCAAGCCATGCTGGTTTTATAGGTGGTAAGCTCCTTCAAAGGTTCATTGACCACTTTTGAGAGACATGGCATAGGAGGGTCATCCACTACTTCGACAGCAGTGAATGGGACAACACCACAAGTGAGGAATACAAGCAATGGGCGGATGGTACACTGGAACATTTGCTCTCTTCTGAGGAGTAGGCCGATGCACTTGACATCTTACTTTTTATATTACCTAGTTGTCTCTTTCTTTATGGAAGTCTTTTTTAAACCTTTTGATGTACTGAACTCTAGGTATGATGCAATGAAATATGATTTTGCTTACTTGTGTGATTTATCCTTTGATGATGATGAGCATTTCATTGAAACTTACATGAGCATATTTTACATTCATTCCATCAACACTAAACCATTTAACATGGGCGCGGATGAAAATCCTCGCACATTGCAGATTTCAAAAGATTTTTCCCCTGAGGAAAGGAGAGAACTAGGAAAAATATTAACAAAATATTTGAAAGTATTAGCTTGGATGTACGACGACATGCTTGGCATCAATAGGGACATTGCCCAGCATTACATTGCAACTAAGGAGGGACATTAGCCTGTAAAACAGAAGCTGCAAAGGTTGAGACCAGAATGGGCACAGTTGGTAAAAGAAGACATAGTGAAGCAAATCAAGGCTAAGTTATTAGAAGTGGTAGACTATCCGGAATGGTTGGCCAATGTGGTCCCGGTACCTTAAAAAGATGGGAAAGTGAGGATTTATATAGACTACAAAGACCTCAACAAGGCATGCCCAAAAGATGATTTTCCTCTGTCTCACATAGATGTTCTGATTGACAACACTGCCACTTGTGCTATATAGTCCTTCATAGGTGGATTTTCAGGATACAACCAGATTCTCATGGTAATCATCGACAAAGCTAAGACCACCTTTATCACTGAATGAGGAACATATTATTACAGAGTAATGCCTTTTAGTTTGAGAAATGCAGGTGCAACCTATCAGAGGATGGCTACAGCAATGTTTCATGTTATGATACATAAAGAGGTAGAAGTTTATATTGATGACATGATGGTAAAATCAAAGACTTAAGAAGAACATCCAGCTGCATTGGAGAAGTTTATGCAATGGGTCGACAAGTATAATCTAAGGTTGAATCCTCAAAAGTGTGTATTTGGGGTAACCTCAGGAAAGATGTTAGGACACATAATGAGCTAGAGAGGAATTAAAGTTGATCTAGATAAAGTGAAAGCACTATGTGAAATGCCAACCCCAAAGACTGAAAAAGGAATCTGTGGATTCTTAGGAAAGTTGCAATTCATCAACAGATTCATAGCCAAATTGATAAAGGTATGCAAACCAATATTCAAGTTGCTCAGGAAGGATTAGCCTGTGGTTTGGAATGAATAATGCAAAATTACCTTTGATAGAATCAAGGATTATCTCATGAAACCATTGATTCTAAGACCCCCAAAAATGGGAAAGCCCTTAATTATGTATCTGGTAATTGAAGGAAGTGCCATAGGGGCCATACTGGCTCAAGAAGGGGAAGCGCGAGCTGAACATGCAGTTTATTATTTAAGCAAGAAGATGTCACCTTATGAGGAGAAATATAGTCAATTTGAGCATATCTATTTGGTAATGGTTTAGGCCATGAGAAAATTGAGGCACTACTTTCAGTCTTACAAGATCCAAGCAATCTCAAAGTCAAATCCGATGAGACACCTATTTGAAGCACCTTCACTGGTTAGGAAACTAGCCAAATGGCTGGTACTGTTGACAAAATTTGATGTCGAGTATCTGACCAAGAAGACGGTCAAAGGAAGAGTAGTGGCCGAGTCCCTAACACTAAACCCTACTTTAGACGATTGACAGATAGAAATTAAAATCCTAGATAACCTTACTGCAGTGATCAAATTTCAAGGATGGTGCATGTACTTTAACGGAGTGGTAAACCAGTTCGGAGCAGGAATAAGAGTAATTTTGTTGACCCTAAAAAATGAAGTAATTCCCATAGTGAAGAAGCTAGCATTTTAGGTTACAAACAACGAAGCAGAATATGAGGCATACGTGATGGGAATGGAAGCTCTGATAGCCTTGGGAGTTATAGAAGTGGAAATATTGGGTGACTCAATGTTGGTAATCAATCAAGCCACCGATGAATGGGATTTAAAAGAGCCACATTTGAAACCGTATCTAAAGCATTTACAGTTGCTGGGATAGTTATTTTAGAAATGCAAATTTGTTCACTTACCAAGAAACCATAATCAGATGGTGGATTCCTTAGCATCACTACCATCAGTTTGGGATGGATCAACAACCATGCCTATGAAACCTTTGGTGTCACTGAAATTGAGTCAGTTATGTTACAAGAGTGTAAGGGTAATGGAAGCTAGAGTAGATCAAAAGCCTTAGTTTTATGATATTCAACAATACTTTGACAAGCATGAATACCAAGTAGATGCAAGTGAGAAAGATAAGACAGTCGTCAGAAAGCTATCAGCAAAATTCACCTACCATCAAGGTGTCCTATACAAAAGTACTATAGATGGGATGGAATTGCGCTGTTTGGAAAAGAATGAAGCAAGGAAGGTAATGATAGATGTTCACAAAGGATTTTATGGTTCGTATATCAATGGTACTATGCTAGAGAAGAAGATAATAAGACAAGGGTTCTTCTGGATGATAATGGTTGAGGATTGTGTTAAATTCACTAAGAAGTGTCACAAGTATCAGATTCATGGAGTTACACACCACATCCTCTCCTTGACTATTTTTGATTTGGGGATTCGACATCATAGGAGAGATTCACCTCACAACCTCTAACGGACACAGGTGCATCTTGGTTGCAATTGACAACTTCACAAAGTGGGTGGAAGCAGAATCTTATAGGAAACTGGGGGCAAAGAAAGTAGGCAAGTTTCTAGAAAGGAATATGTTTTATATATATGGAATTCCTCACCATCTGATCTCAGACAATGGGGTACAATTCCAAGGAGAAGTATGAGCAGTGCTTGAGGGGTATAAGATAAAGCACTACAAGTCATCACTTTACCGACCACAAGCTAACGGAGCAGTGGAAGTAGCAAAAAAAAAACATCAAGAAGATCCTCTCAAAGATGATTGAAACTCATCGTGACTGGGCTAATAAGTTGCCATTTGCTCTTTAGGGATACCGCACTACAGTAAGAACATCCACGGTGGCAACTCCTTTTGCCTTGGTCTATAGAACAGAAGCAGTACTTTCGATCGAAGTGGAAATGAAGTCTTTCAGAGTCATAGTCGAAGTAGACATACCCGAGGCAAAGTGGGTATTGCAGAGGTTGGCACAGTTGAATCTAATAGATGGTGGACAATTGAAACCACTTTATCACACTCAATTATATCAGAGAAGAATAGCCAAAGCTTTCGATAAAAGAGTGAGACATCATAACATCAAAGTTGGAGATTGGGTATTAAGGCAAGCTAAGCAAAATCTACCAGACCCAAGAGGGAAGTTTTGACCTAATTAAGAAGGGCCTTATTTGGTTAAAACTGTCCTTTCAAAAGGCGCAGTCAACCTAATGGATGTCGACAGGAATGAGTTGTTTGAATGGATCAATGTCGATCGTTTCAAGCGATACTATTCGTGAATAAAAAAAGAACAAAAGAAAAAAACAACAAAAAAAAGAGAAGACAAAAACAAAAAATAAAGATTAGAGGAAAAATACTTAATTAGAAAACCCGAAAGGGCTAATTAAGGACAGGGGTATCGTCATTTTGAAATAGTCTATGTGCAACCATGCTTATGATAAATGTTATTCATTGCAAATGGAAAATATTGTCAAGATTTGCACATGTTAAGAGGTAAGTGGCTGAATCAATTCCTATCACATGAGCAAAATTTGCATATTAGAATTCATATCTTTCTATGATGTAATTGCTTTCATTTTCGTTGTAAATTCCATCAATTTTATTTTGCTTGTTGTTTCATTTTGCTTGTAATAAGAGTACGACAAGCATAGACGAAAGATAGCACAGTAAACTATTAGAAAGCATTCAAAGCCTCAGAATGGTTAATCAATTAATACATCTTAGAAACTTCCAAATTTTTTTTGTCAGTACAAGTTAGAAGCGACAACAAAAGGGAAGGGGAAGGGAAATCAGGACTCAGCCCCATCCTCACCACCATCACAGCCATTTGGAGATCCTCCCCTGCTCAGCCCAACATCATGAGTCCTCAATGCCTCCAGCTTGGCTCGTAGCCTCTGGATCTCACTTTGGTAATAAGCACCCTCCTATTGGCGGATCGACTCTGAATGGCAGATGGCCTTATCCTGCTCCTGCATTAACCTCTCATGCTCAAGCTGCATCATGACATACATGCATTAGCACACATGCATTCATAACATACACATACATATTATTGCATAATTGCAACAAGAAAATAAGCCAAATCATGAAAGACTTACATAAGCATCCATAGAGTAATGGACATAGTGGCTCATCAGGCCAGAAGCACACTGATACCAATATGTGGCCATATCTCGAGGAACCCGCAAATAGAAAAGTCAGCAAACAGTGAACTTAGAATATCAAAATAGTAAAGACAGACATAAACTAACATGAGTGGCATCCTCGGGAATGAAGCCCATAAGATCAGTGGATGCAAGAATCACCCGGGTCACCACTTTGCCATAAAGGTTGGGCGCCCGAACCACGAGAAGCAGTGGCAGTGTAGCTACTCCAAAAATCATTTGAGTAGTCTCGACGGCGCTTTTAGCTTGAGACCTCTTTGAGCGAGGTTATCAGACACAAGTAGGAACAGTCAAGATAAGGACGGTAGATATGAATTCAATGCACAGAAAAGGAAGCAGTACGCACTTGATGAGTAGAAGAGGAAGAACCACCCATATCTAGGGCAGATGGAGCAATCATAAAGTTCCTCGCAACACCATCGATCAGGCAGGGAACAAGGCTCTCCAGATATGAGATGCTCTTAGGCTCCAAATGCAGCCGATGATCAATCCCGATCTATTCCTCCTCTAAGGTAGGACCCACCATATCTCTCCCCCATAACATAGCAAGGGGAGGAGGATAAGGTATGCGATGACCGACAGCTCCCTTATGCCAGTCAATCACGCGCTTACCAAGATACCACACGCAATCAACTGGGGTTACGAATAGAACCCGTCTGTCAATAATCTCCCTCGCTCCCTACACCATCGATCATTATATAAAAAATGATTTTCTTCCTCTTTTGAAAAGGGAGGAGGCACATTTTTCAAGGCAGTCGATTCTAGAGAGAGATTTCCTGTTCCAACACCTTTTCTCTCATTTTTTCTCACCTCTAAAGCACTTGGAGCACCCCTCTAACCCACTAGGTTTAGACTACCTAAACCAAACCGAGCTACATCTTTGTCAAAGCACGTATTTAGGGTAATAACTCGATCCCTTTGAGGATCTCTCAATCATTTTCGAATTAAAAATATTTTTTTTATCTCATTTCTATTATTTTTCATCATCCTTGCATTTTTTTATTCATTTTATTGTAAATATTTATTATTTGTGATAAAGTTGTGATTTTTTTGGTGACTTGAAGTTTGTGAATAAAATATGTAGAAGGAGAAGGAAGTTCGGGTTGGATCCGGGAGTGTTTGCATTCACTTTGCATTTTTCCACCATTTTTGCACCATTTTCTCTATTTATGTAAAAATGGGTATTTTAATGTAAAGTTATCATTATTATTATTATTTTTGCATCATTTTAATTTATTCTTATTCCTGCACTACTTTTATTTTTTTTACATTTTTCTTTATTTTTATTGTATTTTTACCAATTTTGTGGTATCTATGCTTTTAATGGTAAAAATGGCTTTTTATCATAAAATCTCTATTGTTTTGGTGGAAATGTCATCTCTACCATTTTAATATTTTTATTTCTGTATTTTTATTTTATTAGCATAT